>CAUYRH010030500.1:0-12903 GCA_963574655.1 Perodicticus potto | reverse complement strand
CTCCAGAGACACCTAGTAAATTCTGAAAGTCATAACACTAACAAAAGCAGGTAGAGGGCAAGGCCAGCCAGTCTGCAGCTGATCACAGGAGCAGAAAGATTGATTCTGGTCAAATACTCAGAGATCTAAAAATAGACTTGCCATTTGACCCTATAATTCCTTTTGGTATATACCCAGATGACCAAAAATCACATTACAACAAAGATATCTGCACCAGATAGTTTATTGCAGCCCAATTCATAAGTGCTAAGTCATGGAAGAAGCCCAAGAGCCCAATGATACACGAATGGATCAATAAACTTTGGTACATGTACACCATGGAATATTATGCAGCCTTAAAGAAGGATGGTGACTTTTCCTCTTTCATAGTGACATGGATGGGGCTGGAACATGTTCTCCTTAGCAAAGTATCTCTAGAATGGAAGAAAAAGTATCCAATGTATACACCCCTAATATCAAGCAAATTTATATCTTTCAAGCGAAGGCTACAATCCACTTATTGCACAATAAGATGGGGAAAGGGGTGAGGGAGGGAAGGGGAGGGAGAGGGTGGGGGGAGAGATGATAAAGGGTGAGATCACACTTGTGGTGCATATGTTTTTCACTTCTCAACCATATACTAGACTCTTAAGAGCAAAAGGGAAGCTCCAAAAGTGAGAATATCTACCCAATCCATTTTTACCCCTACTTCCAAAACAAGTGTTAAAGTTACCTTGGCTATGTCATTTAAATATCTGCTTAAAATGTACGTTGATATTGCTATTTTTATTTGGCAGAAAATAAAAGCATAGAATGATCTCTGCAAAGTTTAAAAATGAATGTTTCAGACAATCATCTCACATGCACTTTACCCTATAAATATATAACTCAGAAACTCATGTCATAAAAATGTTATATCCTAATTATAATAGGATATCCTAATGTAAAACAATATAGTCATCATAATTATTATCTATAATAGTTAACTTTGAAGGATTTAAAATATGTGAAGAAGAAATATGCCATAAATAACCTATACATTTGTTAGGCTAGTGATAGGAATATTGAGAAATTGCTGAAAAGAAGACAGTTTTCTAATTTGTGCTTTGAAGCAATCAGTAAGATAAATTACTTCACCATAGTTTAAGACATTTTTATTAAAAATATTTTCCAAAATAATAACGACTAAGAGTTGATATAATTTTGCAGTATTATTTCAGTATTGTGTTACATTATGTGAGACATTACAAAAGTTTTGTGACAGACTACGTCATGGTCCTTTATTTTATATCCAAGAAACACAGTCAACAGTGTCCTTTCTAGTCCCCCAGGCAGGTGTCAGCTTCAGCTAGGAAGGCTTCATGTGTTTCTGTCCTTGCTGATTTTTGTGCATCTCAAAACTTTCATAATGAGCCTCTTCAATTCTAGAAGCATTAATACTTCACTAATTCACATGTTTCTTACCTCGTGAACCATCAGTGTTTCAGATATAGTTGTTGTTGTCCTAAGTTCTAAGATCACTGTGGAATAACCTACCAAATTTAATCACTATGGGATAAATGTGTATGTGTATGTTCAATATTAAGGCATTTAAAATAATTCTTGTTGCCATTAAGCATGTAGAACAAAAAGAAACTCGTATTAAACCCTTATTTTTGTAATGGACATCTATCTTATAGTGAACATGTCTTAGATACTTATTTCAACACATTAAAAGTTATTGAGAATACCTGTACTTTGTGATACTGGAGGGAT
This sequence comes from Perodicticus potto, assembly GCA_963574655.1. Classification (NCBI taxonomy): domain Eukaryota; kingdom Metazoa; phylum Chordata; class Mammalia; order Primates; family Lorisidae; genus Perodicticus; species Perodicticus potto. The sequence continues at coordinate 11,169 of CAUYRH010030500.1, read as the reverse complement.
ATTATGTTGAATAAGATATATGAATGTGATGATTAATTTTAAGTGTCAACTTGATTTGGGTATGAGGTGCCCAGATATTTAGCTATCCATTATTCTGATGTTTCTATGAGGGTATTTCTGGATGAAATATAAGTTGCATCAGTAGACTGAGTAAAGCAGATGTCTTCCCTACCTTGAGTGGGCATCATGCAATTAACTAAAGATGTGAATAGGACATAAAGAATGGTAAGAGGGAATTCTCCTGCTTGACTTCTTGACCTGAGACATTGGTCTATTCCTGCATTTGGACTCACACTAAGACATCAGCTCTTCTTGTTATTTAAGCTTGCCAGACTATATGGGAAATTACACCATCAGCTCTCCTGAGTCTCCTGCTTGCTGACTTACAGATCCTGGGACTTCTCAGCTTCCATAATTACATGATCCTGGCTTTATTTTATTTTATACACACACACATATACATGCATAATATATTATAATATCTATATTGATTGGTTCTGTTTCTCAGGAGGACTCTATATAATAAGTCACATCAAATTGAATGACTTCTTAGACTGTAACACAAAAAAGTCCTTATTTTTTCATTATTTATAAGAAATAGTTGAGGGATAGTATCCCAGTTAATACTTTGACCTCACATTTATTGAACAATTTATCATTCACTGCTGAATTTCAACAATCTATCAACTGTATAAGGGGAACAGTGTTACTAACGGTTCATTTGTGAATACCAGAAAGGGTAAATGATTTGTCCACATTCACGTAGCTTAGAAATTTCTACACAAAGCTTGAACCTAGGTTTTCCACTTGCTTTTCTTAATTATAGCTGTACACCACATCTTTCTATCTGTATATTAAATGAGATTTCTTCCTTTGGAGAGAAAACCTGTGTTCAAATCCAAATTAGTTAGTAGGTTTTTACTATTTACTTGTATTATCAGTGCTCTAAGACAAGTAAAACTTCCATTTAATTCACACTTTTAAAGAGCCTTTAAATATTTCTGAAAATAGATGGAATAAACACAAATAACAGATGTATTTCACAACTGACAGTTAAAAATTGTGTGTTATTGATATTTTCTGATGCCTTAGAATGTGTAAAGAATAAAACAAATACTCTGTCTAGGGCATTCTGGAGGTTTTTGTCTTATGGAGACCTTTGTTTATTTACTTCTTTCTAATCCTTGGAAATCCCTGGTAATTAAAGGCTTTAACAGTGGCCAGAAAACCTAATGGTTTAAGTAATTGTGGTATTTTTTCCCTCATGGGCTTTCTGAAAAATAATACATGGATGCTTTGTTCTTTCTTGTTTTAAGAATTGCTTCCTGTCACTTGGAGGAAAAAGCGCATGTATGTAAATTAACACATATGTAATGCAATGAATCATTATGCCCTTATGCAATATGTTTGATTCAACCGAATTTAAAAAGTAACTCTTCTCTTTACTGCAATATTACCTTCTTTTCCACAAGCCAAAACTTGGCTGGCCACAGAAACATGCTAAAAGTCTTTCCTCTCACAAATTTTTAGGACTGCTGGGAAAATGATTCACCTTTAGGTCATCCCATGGTTTATCATAGTGATTAATCAGATCTCTACAAAACAGTGAAATTGAAACTAGGGTGGAAAGGTCATTTACTAAATAAACTCAGGCAATTTACAGAGCTTAGTACTGGGAACAAGCAAATCCAAATAGATGAAATATTAGGAAGGACAATGTGGGAAATAATGGCTTAGTAAATTGACATTGTAAAAAAATTCACTAATGTAAGCACAAAAATGCTAAGATGTTCAACTGCAATTTGTTCTCTCCCTTTGTTTTTAACAAGGTGAATTGAAATCAGAAAAATGAAATAAAATATAAATGGACCAAGACAGTGGGAAAAGAAAATGAAATGCAGGAAGATGTATTGAAGGGGAAATGTGATGTTTTCATTTATTAAAATAAATGTATTTTATTTTAAAATTAATTTAAAAACTTAGAATTTTTAAAGGTAGGTCCAAGAGAGATTTTCATTTTAAAGTATTTAAAGATTCAACTAAATTTGTCTCAGAACAATTGTTAATTTATTTTTTTTTTGATGTGTGGAGGAGGACAGATATTTACCATCTTCAACTAAAATTAAGCTTTGAAGTAAACAGTCAAAACTGCCTTCAAATGACTCTGGTAATATATTATGATAGAGATACAATTCAACTTTGTAAGTACTGTTTGAGCCTTAGTTTTGTTAGAAAGAAGACTATTTGGGGGGATGCCCAGGGGAGTGCAGGAGGCTTCTCTTCTCTTCCAATGATTTAAAGTATCCTATGATACTTTAAATAGCTGCTTGGCACATACCAGCAGAGCACATATCTTACTTTTGGTTTTGTCCTAGGTACCTGTCGAATATGCATCTCAGCAACTTATCACACACTTTGTAGTAAAAGATCCTATTGTTTGGTAACTTAATATTTATTAATTAGTTTGTATTAAATAGGTAAAGGTAAATGTAATGGAATCAAGAGGAGTTAAGTCCTTGAAAGCAGAATTATATTAGACTTACAGTTAGAGCTACAGGGTTGAAAGTAACTTCAGTTTGACGTAGACCACAGAGGAGACAAATAGTTCCCATGGAAGTGAATCACTAGGCCCTTTCTTTAATCAAAGGGAAAGTTCCCTGAAGATGGAGCTTTTATTAACGTTTCGTATTTTGTTCTGTTGTATTCTCAAGTAGATGCATAAATAAAATGTAGCTGTTTTCTGATAGAAGAGACCCATACTAAATATAATCTTGCACAAATATTGAAAGAAAATGTATGTGTGTGTAGGGGTGTGTGTGTGTGTGTGTATTAATAGTAAGTATGTCAAGCAGCCAGTCCTCTTTAACAGTGGGTTCCATATCTGCATATTTAATGAACTGCAGATCAAATATATCAGAAAAAAGTTTAATGACAATGCAGCAATAAAAATAATGCAAATTAAAAAGTTGTATTATAATATAACAACTGTGTAGCATTTACATTGTATTAGGTATCATAAGTAACGTAGAGATGACTTAAGGTATGTGAGAAGATATATATAGATTATATGGAAATACTATGTTGTTTATATAAGGGATTTAAATATCCCTGGATTTTGATATCTTGGGGTTTGGGGAGTGTACTAAAACTAATCCCCTGATGATTCTAAAAGACCACTGGTAATTGGCTTTAAGGCTTTAATTTCCCTAAGCTCTAATGTTTGGAGCATTAAAGATTCATTAGCTAATAATGAAAGGAACCATTAATCAAAAAGTAACAATTATGTAACTACTCTGTCTCTTAATCACATAGGCTCACAATTAATAATGGAAAATTAACAAATTACATGGACAATTGACACATCAACAATTATAGCACACTTCAATATATATATATCTCATATCACTATAAAACACACTTCACTCAGACATCAATGGATAGATAAAAATTGAATTTGAAAAAAATAATTAAAATTTAATTTAATATCTGTGTCTAGAACCTATCCCCAACTCTCTAATAATATATATTGCAAATGACCACCTAAGCAAATGAAAACCACAGAACCATTAACTTATTGATGGCGTTGCATTCCTAAACATTTATAATTAAGATGAAAACATTATACATAGAATTTGTGAAATGGAAATAACGTAGGATTTTAACACACTAATGTAAAAAACAGAAAATTAATGAGCTTATCATTTGACTCAAGTTAAAACAGAGAAAATTAAAAGACAATAGAAGAAAAGAAGTAGAGAAATAAATTGAATAGAAAATAAAGAAGCAACAGAGAAGACCAGCAAAATCAAAAGCGGATTCTGAGAAAGGATTTAAATCATATCTGGTGAGATGAGTAGAAACAGAGAAAACATAAAATAAGTAAGAATTTTAAAAAATAACAAATTGCAACATATTAATACCTTTGTGCTAGTATACTTGAAAATTTAGAGCTATTATATCATGTTTTACAAAAGTATAATTGACCAATGTTGACTCAAAAAGAAAAGACATTCGAAATGAACTATAACCATTGCATGAATTGAATCAGTAATAAAAATCTATTCATTAAAAAAAAATCAGACCATGATGGTTTTACAAATGAGATTTACCAAAACTTCAAAGACTAGATAATCTTTACTCTAGGCAAACAAACTTAAAATAAGGAAGAATAAAAAAGAGGGAAAAAGGGAAGTAGCCCAGTTCATTTTCTGACGATACTCCTATTATCAGGAAGGGTATTAGAAAGGCAAATTATAGTGCAATCACACTTGTGAATATAAATGCAACTCATTAGTATGTTGAATCTAGTGATGCATATTTAGTGTTTTTTGGTATCTTTAGCCTGTTGATAAATATTCCATCATCAGGTGAAGGGAACTACCATTTATGTGCTATGTGTTATTATCTAGGCTTTGTGTTGGATACTTTATATACATTGGCTAATTTGGCTCAGATGCTGAGGTTTTATACTTTTTTAAAAAAAGAAAACCTACTAAAATATCATCAATAAATACTTCTATTAAACATCTGATCCCAAAAACAAGAAATGAAAATGAACTTACAACCCAAAGTTACTTTCCATGTGACTTATTTCTTAAGTCAACCAGGGAAAGTAGCTTCATTTACTGATAGCAAGTTCATTAAATTGAAACTTACTGCGACCTATAAAAAAATGTGTCCAGACAAAACAAATCTGTTTAAGACTATTAGCATTATGGCAAAACAGTGCTTCAAAGAGTCGAGGACATTGAAGTAGTTACAATACCAATAGTCAATTAAAAACAAGAAAGTTACTGATTTCAAGTAGTTTTCCTTACCTCTTGAAGACTTGAGATGTTACTGATACTACCATTTATTCAGGAATCAATTATAAGTTTAAAGTGACTGAAGAATTATCCTGTATAAATAGTATGTGTGGAACAACTATAGCTTAGAACATTTTCAAGCTTGGGGGGAAAAACTAATTCAGTACAATCTGAAGTGGAATTTTCTAAGTGTGTGCAGCAAAACCAGGGTTATTTGAATATATTTACAAAATTTGTTAAACATAAGGAATATGGATACTTCTTGACCTATTGATTAGCAAGTGCATTGTGGGTAGTAGTTGAGTTTTTTATTATCTTTAGAACAGTCATATATCAATGGGGATGTCAGGGACTGATCCCATCTATAGTTTGCTTTAAAATGTTCAGTGATCCAGATTAACTAGATGGGCAAAAATGCTTCTGTGGGGTCAGTTCATGACACCTCCATTTAGTCTTAAACTCTGTACTTCATTTATTCTCCTCAATTTAATCATTTTTAGCTTGGTGAAACTTCATCAGAATAGAATCTGATATCCTGACGTTTCCTTTTACACAGAAGTTTGATGACTTAGTGGTCATCATCAAGTCTCATTGCAATTATTTTCAGATCAGGGCTAAGATTGAAAATGCCCTCAAGTGCTGTTATAGAACACTGAATGGCTTTGTAAGTTAGTTTCTGTTGCAGAATTGGCAATATTGATTGAATTCATTTTAAAATTTCAAGAAAATAGCAGTACTTAAATGCAAAACTATGCTGTGTAAAAGGCATTTTGATAATGACCAAAATTATTTGAATCACAAATAATAGCAAGTTGCTTTATAAATTCACCATCTTATCAAAATTAAACAAGAAGTGAAATCTCAATTGCCACCTAAATTTACAGTGAACATATTTGCTGAACACATGCTACAGTCCCAGCAGTGATTTAGGGCATTGATGCAAAACAAAAAGTAAATTCTCATATTTCAAAATCCATTTTCACTGTTCATCTGAGGAGTACCCAGTTGAACTTGTAATTGGAGATAACTAATTTGCGATGTCTGCTGGAGCCTGATGAAAGGCAGCCATCAAGAAAAGAATCTAACAGAGTTATATAAATGACTTGGATGCTCAATTAAAATCATATGCTTGTGTCCTAACATCAGTTTTTGAAATAATTATTTGCATAGAAAGACATTTCCAAAGATAAAATCTCAGTATAGGTATGCATAGATGAAAATTTGCAATTAATTTTGATTAAAGTAAACATTAACTTTGAACTTCAATTACGCAAAATGTTAGCCCCCCTCCAAAAAGAATTTTCTTCTATTCATTAGTAGACATAGATTTTTTGGTATTTTTTTAATTTTTTTTTTTTTTTTTTTGTAGAGACAGAGTCTCACCTTATCACCCTCAGTAGAGTGCCGTGGCGTCACACAGCTCACAGCAACCTCCAACTCCTGGGCTTAGGCAATTCTCTTGCCTCAGATTCCCAAGTAGCTGGGACTACAGGTGCCCGCCACAACGCCCAGCTATTTTTCTGTTTTTGCAGTTCAACTGAGGCGAATTTGAACCTGTGGCTCAAAGGAGTGGGGCGCCGGCTCCATATGCCAGAGGTGGCAGGTTCAAACCCAGCCCTGGCCAAAAACTGAAAAAAAAAAATAGAAAAAAAAAATAGACACAGATTTTTTGAAAAGAATTTATTTGTTATATTTTGAATTTTGTGCATAGCAAATTTATGAAAATTTGTTTTCTTTCTTTTCATATAAGGACCTACATCATGTCTTCAATTGTAACTCTTGGCTTGGAGTTCCTAAAATATTTATTACCTGGTCCTTGTTTAAATAGTTTTGAAATTCTAGTATTAAAGCATGAAACTAAAAATGTTACTTACTTAAAATCACTAAATTAATTGCCAGTTTTTCAAACATTTCAGAGTCTATGACTTGGAAATAGAGACACTAGATAAAGAACAGAAAGTAGAAGAAGGTTTCATGCAATTAAGTTTGATTTTATACCCAACTCAAGATACATTGTAATATTTGGTGAACCAAAATTAATTATTAAGGATATGTACAATTATTGTTCCATTTCTTAGCAACAATTGATGTGGAAATTACTGTCAAGCAATTCTAATTAGATTATTTTTGCACAATTATACATGACTTCTTCTGTGGCAATAATGCTACATAACATTTCAATATATTAGAGGTAACTTTATTTGAATAAATTATGCAAAATCCATTGTTTTCTATGTCTAACTAGTCTTTTAACCATAATTGGGTGATATCAACTATCATTTTTATCATGTTAGTACATCATTTATTTTCCATTTCTTGAGTGTTGTCTCTAGAAAAAATCTGGCTCTTCACATTCATTTGTTACACAAATATTTATTGAGCTTTATTTTGTACTGGACACCCACATACTTATGTAGTATTATGTGGTCCAGAAGAAACAAAGGGTTCCTGTCTTTTTTTTCCTTTTTTTCGAGACAGAGCCTCAAGCTGTCACCCTGGATAGAGTGGTGTGACATCACAGCTCACAGTAACCTCCAATTCCTGGGCTCAAGCGAGTCTCCTGCCTCCACCTCCCAAGTAGCTGGGACTGCAGGCGCCCGCTACAACACCCGGCCATTTTTTGGTTTCAGCCGTCATTGTTGTTTGGCGGGCCCGGGCTGGATTCGAACCTGCCAGCTCAGGTGTACGTGGCTGCTGAGCCACAGGCGCCGAGCCAGGGTTCCTGTCTTTATGGGCCTTGAATTCTTACTTTAAGTAACATTTTTAATAAATAAAAATGTTCACCATAGCCTTTACAAAGTAAATTTACACTGCTAAAAAGAAAGCAAAACTTTGTCCTAGAGGAATTCTTTTATCTGAGGATAATTGATACCAAAATATGACCTCAAAAATAAAATGAATTATTAGTATACATTTTTGTTAACCTAAAATTTAATTATAATTTAAATACTCCCTCAATGTCCAAGAAATTAATTAAGTATTTATTTTGGTATGTGGAACTTACTTAGTCTAACAACATTGTATATTAGTATGAAATATTTTTTATTCAGCTTCCAAAATGATCATAATGGTCTTGCATCATTTTGATAAAAAGATAGGTACTTACATAAATGTCTCATGTCAAATATCCTGTATAATTTGCCTTAATCTTTGATATTAAAATTATTTTTTCTTGAAGGATCTTTTTTGTAACTCCCAGTCATTTTCTTGTTAACTGTTCCAGCTTTTCCAGAACCTTCCATCACCGTGGTCTTGTCCAACACTTTGAGCAAGTCTCCAAGAATACTTTCCTGCATTCATTAATAAATTCAGCATCTTTATAAAATTTGAATTTTAACTTTATAATTGTTATGCATTCTAATTATATCATATTGTTTTGGGAATTAATTAAGCCAAACCAGTCAGATACGACATTGACTTACTGAGGCACAAATGGATGGTAAAGACAATCAAGGTGTGCTAACTTGAGTGGGCAATAAATACCTTGCATATTTGTGAATATTTTTTATTTTTATATTTTGGTTCCCTACCAATTAAAGTTTTTAAAAATGTGCTTATTTTAATTGATTCAGGATGTGTGTGCATGTGTGTGTGTGTTTTATTTCCCAGATGTGTTTCATATGTGGAGATGTATTCCATAGTGGAGAAGTATAGGCTTTTTAATAAATCAGTCACCTGAATAATGTACATTGTACCCAATTGGTAATTTTTCATTTTTGCACCTTTTTCCTACCCTCCCCCTTCTGAGTCTTCAATGTCCATTAAGTCACTCTGAATGACCATGCATATCCATTGTTGAGCCCTTTGTTATACATGAGATCCATAATATTTGGTATTTTGTTCCTGGGTTACTACACTTAGAAAAATGGCTTCTAGTTTCATCCAGCTTCCTGCAAAAGACACCATTTGATTCTTTTTGATGTCTGAGTAGTGTCCATGGTGTATAAACTGTGGAAATATATTTCTTTATCCACTCATCTGCTGGCAGACACTTACCACACTTACTGATTGCAGTTATGAATTAAGTTGTAATAAACATACAGGTGCAGGTTTTTTTGTTTTTTTAAATAAAATGACTTTTGGGGGAGTAGCTACCTAGTAGTGGGATTATTGGGTTGAATCTTAGATCTATTTTTAGTTCCTTGAGAAATCTAAATACTGTGTTCCATAGAGGTTGCATTAATTTACATTGCCATGAGTACTGTATAAGCCTTCCCTTTTCACCACATTTGTGCCAGCATCTGATGTTTATTAACATTTTGATGATGGCTATTATGACAGGGGTTTCATTATCTCATTGTGTTTTTGATTTTTATACCCTTAATACTTAGTGATATTTAACATTTTTTTCATGTTTTGGCCATAGGTCTATCTTCTTTTGAAAAATATCTGTTCATGTCTTTTGCGCATTTTTTAATGGGATTACTTGGGGTTTTTTCCCCTTGCTGATTTGCTTGAGTTTCTTATAAATTCTAGATATCAGATATATAGCTTGTGAATATAGATTGTTTATTTATGCTGTTCATTTTATTTTTTGCTGTGCAGACACCTTTTAGTAAGTCCTATTTATTTTTGTTTTTGTTGTATTTGTTATCGAGAACTTAGTCATAAATTCTTTATCTAGATAAATGTTGAGGATAGTATTTCCTAGGATTTCTTCTAATGTTTTTATAGTTTCAGGTTTTACATTTAAGTCTTTAATTCACTAGAGTTAATTAAGTATGAAGGTTTGACAATTAAATTCACCAACTCACCCTAGAAAAAGTGCTACATAACCTCATTGCTGAATATCATTACAGTTGCTTTTGAAGTACTCCCCTTGGGAAGCTGTTCACTGATACAAGCACCCAGCCCACTTTTCAAAGCAATTTTGGAACTCTTTTTTTGGAATGGCCATCAGAACTTTCATCACATTATTCTTGATGTCCTGAAAGTCATCCAAATATCTTCCTTTCAATATTTCCTTTATCTTTGGGTAAAAGAAAAAAGTCATTAGGGGCCAGATCAGGTGAGTAGGGAAGGTGTTCCAATTCAATTATTTATTTGCTGGGTAAAAACTCCCTCACAGATAGTGCTTTGTGAGCTGGTTCAAACTTGTGATGCAAGAGCCATGAGTCATTGGTGAAAAGTTCAGGTTGTTTTTTGTAACTTTTCATGCAGCCTTTTCAGTACTTCTAAATAGTAAACTTGTTAACTATCCAGTTGGTACAAATTCGTAATAAACAATCCCTCTGATATCAACAAGGTTGGCAACATCATTTTGTCTCCTGCTTTAGACAAAAGGAATTTTTTGTCATGGAGAATTGGCTGACTTCCATTGTGCACTTTGGTGCTCTGTTTCAGATTGTACTGTTACACCCACATTTCATCACCAGAGATTACATGACTCAAGCATCATCTTGCCCCTCCAAAAGGTCTTGGAAAACTTCAACTCTTTTTTGCTTATGTTCATCAATGAGCTCCTTCAGGGCCATTTTTTGCACATACCTTTCTCATACCAAGATTTTCAGTTAAGATTTTTCTGTTTCTCTATCAATGTTTATTTGGTCTGCTAGACTACTCATAGTCACCCAGTGATTATGATGCACAATTCGATGAAATTTTGCTGTTTTTATCAGTTTTGCTCTTTAATGGCTGTGCTGACCTCTCTTCATTAGTACACTTTCTCTTCAGAAAAACGTTTAACCTATTTGCACACTGCCATTTTGTTCATGGCATGTCCCCATCAACTTTGAGTAACATGTCCCTGATTTCACTTGCCACATTGAACAAGAAATTTAAAGTTTGTTCATTGCTTAATTCAAGCTCCCAATGGAGCACCAAAAGTACACAACAATACTAATGAACTCCACTCAGCAAGACACCCCCACATGTCAACAGGAACACACCTGTGAGACACTGATGTACCAAGGTTTTATTACTGATTGAATCCCACCTCTTCTTATTGGTCTGTTCAGGATTTCTATTTTTCAAGCTTGGGAGGTCATGTGTTTTCAAATTTTTTTTAATTTCCTCTAGTTTTTCTACTTTGCGGATATGGTGGTGTCCATAATAACCTTGGATGATCTTTTCTATTTCTCTGATATTCATGGAAATGTCTTCTTTTTCATTTCTGATTGATCTTCTGTGAATCTTCTCTCTTGTGTTTTTGTTTAATCTAGCCAGTGGTCCTTTTTGAAGAACCAAATTTTTGTTTTGTTTTGTTTATCTTTTGGTTTTTGTTTTTTTTTTTTTTTTTTGAGACAGAGCCTCAAGCTGTCACCCTGGATAGAGTGCCGTGGCATCACAGCTCACAACAACCTCCAATTCCTGGGCTCAAGCGAGTCTCTTGCCTCCGCCTCCCAAGTAGCTGGGACTGCAGGCG
>CAUYRH010030497.1:0-22666 GCA_963574655.1 Perodicticus potto | reverse complement strand
CCTGAGAGGCAAAGGCAGGAGACTCGCTTGAACCCAGGAATTGGAGGTTGCTGTGAGCTGTGATGCCACGGCACTCTATCCAGGGTGACAGCCTGAGGCTCTGTCTCAAAAAAAAAAAAAAAGAAGAAGAAATTCCACTTCTAATTGGTATAAATCAATTGAAGCCAGATAAAAACGACCCTGTTCCTCGGTTTCTTCTTCCTCAGAGACCCCTCTGATTTCCAATAAAGTCCTCAAATGGGTCTTCAAAGAAGTCAAATCTAAACGGGTCCCTTCCACCAAAAAATTCCCTGAAGACATCCTCGGGCTTACGGAATGTGAAGCCATAATCAAATGGATTGTCAAAGTGACTTCCACCTCCTCCGCCATTTAATCCTTCTTTGCCATATTTGTCACAGATGTCCCGCTTTTTAGAATCTGACAACACCTCATATGCCTCAACTACTTGTTTGAATTTTCTCTCTGCTTCTTCTTTATTCTCAGGGTTTTTATCTGGGTGCCACTTCAGTGCCAGTTTTCGGTAGGCCTTTTTAATATCCTCGGCTGAAGCACGTCTCTGCACGCCTAGAACTTCATCATGTTTTAAATAATTGTTGGAACAGGTCGGAGGATGCGGAGACCAACGGTGGGAAGGAGGGAGGGGGCGCGGCCTGGGTCTCCTCGCAGCTGGCACGGCTGCGCTGGTGGTCTCTTTTTGTTTTGAAATATCCTAGAACTAGAAGTCAGATGACCTAAGCATTTATGGAACTAGAGTTTAAATAGACTCATGAACAACACGAATCTTCTAAATGTCCTCAGATGCATTTCTCCAGCAGATTCTTTTTGGGTCCAAACAGGATTCATTTTTCTTGGAATGACTCAGTTTGTGACTCAGTGGGATGCAGAGTGCCCACGAGCACCTTCCTGGATTCATACTGCAGAGAGAGCCTCGTTACCTTATCAGGTGTAGTAAAGTGTTATTATAACATGCACCTTGAGCACTCTTCAAAGGTGAGCAGGGTATTATCATTATTTCTGCCCAAACCAAGATTCTTGAATATGACTCATTGAGAAGATAACAAAACAGAAGCCTGGGAAAGACGACCCTAAGCAAGCACTTGGGAAATCATGCTCCCCAGCCCCCACCACAAGTGGCAAGGATGCAACATGGTCTAAGTGCGCCCTCTTGTGGCTTAAGCTGTCATAAACATTTTGTGCTATAAAAATCCAAATAAGGGTCTGTCCTGGTTCATTGGCTTTTTTTTTTTTTTTTTTTTTTTTTTTTCAGATTAATATGAGGGCACAAATGATTAGGGTACAAAGTCCAAGTTGTAGTTGAGCTCCTCATCCAGGAAGTGTGCCACGTACCCTTACATTGTTAGGTGAGAGCACACCAATTGCTCCTTCCTCCCCTCTCCCTTCTCCCCCCAACCCTCTCCCCCTCCCTCCTGTCACATCCCCTCTGCTTGAGTTTAATTGTGGGCATGTGGTTAGTTGTTCATCTGTTGGTTTCGTATTAGTATTGAGTACATTGGATACTTACTTTTCCATTCTTCTGATACTTCACTGAGGAGAATGTTCTTCACCTCCATCCAGGTTAATGCAAAAGATGTAAAGTCTCCATCTTTTTTATGGCTTTATAGTATTCCATGGTACACACATACCAAATTTCTTGATCCATACATGGGTTGAGGGGCATTTGGGTTGTTTCCACATCTTGGCGATTGTAAACTGAGCTGTGATAAACATTCTTGTGCAAATGTCCTTAGGTAAAAAGACTTTTTTTCTTCTGGGTAGATACCTAATAATGGGATGGTGGAATCAAATGGAAGGTCTACTTTTAGTTCTTTGAGGATTCTCCATATTTCTTTCTAAAGAGGTGTTACAATCTCACCAACAGTGTAAAAGTGTTCCCTTCTCTCTACACCCACACCAGCAACTGCAGCTTTGGGGTTTTGTGGTGTGGGCTATTCTCGCTGGGGTTAAGCGATATCTAAGGGTAGTTTTGACTTACATTTTTCTGATGATTAGGGAAGATGAGTACTTTTTCATGTGTGTGTTAGCCATTTGTCTGTCTTCTTTGGAGAAGGTTCTGTTCATGCCTCTGGCCCAGTGATAAATTGGATTGGTTACCCCTTTTTTTTGTTGTTGATTAATTTGAGTTCTCTGTAGGTACTGGTCATTAGCCTTTTGTCAGATTTGATGCAAATATCTTTTCCCATTCTGAAAGTTGTCTATTTGCTTTAATAATTGTGTCCTTAGCTGTACAGAAGATTTTCAGCTTAATTTTAAGTCCCATTTGTTTATTTTTGTTGTTGTTGCAATTGCCATTGAAGTCTTCTTTATAAAATCTTTCAAGAGTCTTTCCCACCCTCTCTTCTAGAATTTTTATCATTTCATGTTATGTTTAAATCATGTTATAGATTTAAATCTTTCATCCAGTATGAGTCAAATTTTGTAAGTGGTGAGAGGTACAGGTCCAGTTTCAGTCTTTACATGTGGTTATCCAGTTCTTCCAGCAGAGATTCTTTCCCCCAGTGTATGCTTTTGTTTGGTTTATAGAAGACTGGATGGTAATATGCAGCTGGTTTCATCTCTAGGTTTTCTATTCTGTTCCATAGATCTATGTCTCCATTTTTGTGCCAATACCATGTAGTTTTGATCACTGTGGACTTGTAGTATAACCTGAAGTCTGGTAATGTGATGCCTCCAGATTTGTTTTTATTACTAAGAATTGCATTGGCTATACAGGATTTTTTTCTGGTTCCATACAACATGAAGAACTATTTTCTCAAGTTCTTCAAAGTATGATGTTGGTATTTTAATGGGGATTGCATTAAATCTGTAGATTACTCAGGGTAATATAGACATTTTAACAATGTTGATTCTTCCCACCCAAGAGCATGATGTATTTTTCCATTTGTTACTGTCTTCTGTTTTTTTTCTCAGGGTTTCATAATTGCCTCTGGAGAGATCCTTCACCTCCTTTGTTAGATGTATCCTCAGGTATTTCATTTTCTTTGAAGATACTGTGAAGGATATTGTGTCCTTGATTTTCTTCCTGGCTTGCTTGTTACTGGCATATACAAAGGCTGTAGATTTGTGGATGTTGATTTTATATCCTGAGATGTAACTGTGTGTCTTGATTACTTCCAGGAGTTTTGTGGTTGAGTTTCTGGCGTTTTTAAGTATAAGATCATATCATCAACAAAGAGTAAGAATTTGACCTCCTCTGCCCCCATTTGGATGCCCTTTATATTCTTCTCTTGCCTGATTGCATTGACTAGAACTTCCAGAACTCTGTTGAATAGTAGTGGCAATAGTGGACATTCTTGTCTGGTTCCCATTCTAAGTGGAAATGCTTTCAGTTTTACTCCATCCAGTATGATATTAGCTGTGCGTTTGTTGTAGATGGCCTCTATCATTTTAAGAAATACCCCATCTATGCCTGTTTTCTTAAGCGTTCTTGTCAGGAAAGGATGCTGAATTTTGTCAAATACTTTTTCTGCATCTATTGAGAGGATCATATGGTCTTTGTTTTTGTTTCTATTTATGTAGTGAATTGCGTTTATGGATTTGTATATGTTAAGCCAACCTTTTATCCCTGGGATAAAGCCTACTTGATGTGTAATTTTTTTTAATGTGTAGTTGTAATATATTTGCTAATATATTACAAATATATTGTGGTATGTTCTGTATATGTGTATTAAGCCCAATACACATTGGTTTTGTTGAGTATTTTTGTTTAAATATTCATTAGTGAAATTGGTGTGTAATTCTCCTTTTTTTGTTGGGTCTTTTCCTGGGTTTGGTATCAGGGTGATATTTGCTTCATAGAGTGTGTTAGGGAAGTTTTCTTCCTTCTCAATATTTTGAAATAGGTTCTGCAGTATAGGAACAAGCTCTTCTTTGAAGGTTTGATAGAATTCTGGTGTAAAGCCCATCTGGTCCAGGGCTTTTGTTTTTGTTGGAAACATTTTTATTTTTGCAGTTTCGGTGTTTGATATTGGTCTGTTCAAGAGATCTGTTTCTTTCTGGGTAAGTTTAGGGAGATGATGTGATTCCAAGTATTGGTCCATTTCCTCCACCTAGTCAAATTTCTGGGCATAGAGGTTTTATTTTCTTTTGTGGGAATCAGAGATGATCCTTTGTGTCTCTGTGGTGCCTGTCGTTATTTATCCTTTTTTGTTTCTGATTGAGGTTGTTAGAGATCTTACTTTTCTGTTTCTAGTGAAACCAGCTAAAGGATTATTGATTTTATTTATCTTTTCAAAGAATTAACATTTGTTTCATTAGTTCTCTGAATGATTCTTTTATTTTCAATTTCATTTGTTTCTGATCTAACTTTGGTTATTTCTTCTTCTGTTATGTTTGGGATTGGATCGCTCTTCCTTTTCCAGTCCTTGAGATGATTCATTAGGTTGTTGATGTGTGTTCTTTCTGTTTTGTGGATGTGGGCGTTTAATGCAATAAATACCCCTCTTAGGACTACTTTTGCAGTATTCCACAGGTTTTGATAGCTTGTGGCTTCATTGTTGTTATGTGTAGGAACCAAATTATTTCCTTCTTTACCTCTTCTTTGACCCAACTCTCATTCAGCATAAAGTTGTTTAGTTTCTATGACTTTGTGTGTGGACGCATCTTTTTCTTGAAGTTGAGTTCCACTTTTATTGCCTTGTGGTCTGAAAGATACAAAGTATAATTTCAATTCTGTTACTTTTGTTGAGGTTTGATGTCTGTCGTAGGACATGATCAAGTGTAGGGTATGATCCATGAGCTGATGAGAACAATGTACAGTCAGTAGTTTTGGGTGGTATGTCCTGTATATGTGTAATAAGCCCAATTATTCTAGAGTCGTGTTTAAGTCCCGTGTTACTTTTTTTAGTTTCTGTTTAGAAGATCTGTTCACTTCTGTAAGTGGGGTGTTGAAGTCCTCAGCTATTTTTTATTTCTTATTTTTGAGACAGAGTCTCACTTTGTCACTCTTGGTAGAGTGATGTGGTGTCACAGCTCACAGCAACCTCAAATTCTTGGGCTTAAGCAATTCTCTTGCCTCAGCCTCCCAAGTAGCTGGGACTACAGGTGCCTGCCACAACCCCCAGCTATTTTTTGTTGTAGTTGTCATTATTGTTTAGTTGGCCCTCACTGGGTTCAAACCTGCCAGCATTGTTGTATATGGCTGGTGCTGTAACCAAAGAGCTACAGGGGCTGAGCCAAAGTCCTCAGCTATTATGGTGTTGTAGAATATCATATTGTTCAAACTGGTTAGGGTTTGTTTTATAAGTCTGGTAGCATTTAAATTGGGTGTGTATATATATTTAGAATTGAAACGTCTTGTTGTATTATTCCCTTGACCAGTATATAGTGACCATCTTTGTCTTTCTTTACTTTTCTTGCTTTAAATCCACTTGTATCTGCAAATAAAATTGTGACCCCTCCTTTCTTCTGATTTCCATTTGCTGGAAATACTGTTTTCCACTCCTTCACCCTGAGTTTTGTTTTGTCCTTAGAGGTTAGATGTGTTTCCAAAGACAGCATATAGTTGGCTTGTGCTTTGTTATCCGTTTAGCTAGCCTGTGCCCCTTCAGTGGGAATTCAAGCCATTCACATTTATTGAGAGAATTGATAAATATGGTGGAGTTCTGTTTATCTTGTTTTATGGAGGTCTGATGCCTAATTTTATCACTTGGGCCTTTGTGGAAGCTAGGCTTTGCCCTTGCATTTCCAGGTGTCTTTACTTTGCTCGTGGTCCATTGTAATGGTGTGTGTAGTATGGGTCTGAGTACTTCCTGCAGAGCTTATCTTGTAGTGGCAAATTTCCTCACAAGGACAGCTCACAACAACAATGACAACTACAACAAAAAATAGCTGGGTGTTGTGATTGCTTGTCAGTAAAGAATTTGGTTTTTGCATCGAATATGAAAGTTTGGCAGGATACAGGATCCTAGGCAGAAAGTTGTTTTGATTAAGTTGAAAGTAGTAGGCTAATCTTTTTTGGCTTGTAAAGAATCAGCTGAGGAATCTACTATACACTGTCACCTTAATGAATTTGCCCCTGTAGGTCAGTTGGTGCTTACTCTTGGCTGCTTGTAGAATTTTCTCTTTCATTTTGAGCTTGGCAAGGTTCATTTTAAAGTATCTAGAAGATGCTTTATTTGTATTGAGAACTGGGATTCAATATCTATCTAAAAGGAGTGTTTCTGAATCTTTGGTGATGTTGGGGAAGTTTTCAGTTATGTTATCCTCTAGTAAGGTTCCCATGCCTTTGGGTCACTTCCTCTCCTTCAGGGATATCTATAATTTGTGTTTATGTACTGAAGTGAAGTCCTATAATTCTGTACGACAATGCTCTGCATTGACTCTCTTTTGCCTCTTTAAATGACTGAGTTAGTTCAAGAGCCTTATCCTCTAGCTCTAAGCTTCAGTCTTCTTTATTTACCTGTTATTCTTACTTTCTACTGCATCTGTAAGTTTTCTGAATGACTTTTTCAGTTCTTTAAGCTCTGATATATCCTTTCTAATTCCATCATATCTTTCATTCATTTCTTGCATTACTTTTTGGATTTCTTATTGCAGGTTTTCACTTTATCTTCAATTCCCTTGATTGTTTTTGCCATCCATACTCTAAATTCCCTTTCTGTTATTTCCATAATTTCTTTATAGGTGGGATTCTTTGTGGCATCTGCCTCATGATCCCTTGGTGGGAGGGGTTGATCTGATCTGCTCTGGATTTTTATATTGCCAGAATTTTTTTGCTGGTTCCTTTTCATGTCTGTTTTCTTTTTGTTCACTTGCTTCCCCCACTTAGTCCTCTCATTTCCTCCTTGTCCTTAATTTTCCTTGTTTATGTGCTTGATGTAGCAGTGGCCGGCCTGAATAAGAGCAAGACCCTGCCCAAAAATAGAAAAAAATCAGCTGTGTATTATGGTCGTGATCCTTCAGATTTGGTCCCTCAGAAGGCCAAAGCTAGAGGGACACCCTAGCCCAGGGATTTGAGGCCTCTATGAGCCAGGCCAATGCCGTGACACCCAAACCCAGGCCTTCAAGCAATGCTTGAGAGTAGCAGATGAGAAGATGTCTCTAGTCCACTGTCTTGGAGCCCTCTCCCCAGGTTCAATGCCTTTTTGAAGCTGGAGTTCGTGATAGGTGCTTTCTAGCATTTTTTTTTTTTTTGAGACAAAGTCTCACTATATCACCTGGGTTAGAGTTCCCTGGCATCAGCCTTGCTCATAGCAACTTCAAACTCCCAGGTTTAAGCAATCCTTCTGTCTCAGCCTCCTGAGCAGCTGAAACTACAGGTGCCCATCACATTGCTCAGCTAATTTTTTTAGAGACAGCATCTCACTCTTGCTCAAGCTTGTCTTGAACTCCTAAGCTCAAGTAATCCTCCTGTGTTAGCCTCCCAGAATGCTAAGATTAGAAGCGTGAGCCATTGCACCCGGCCTGCTTTCTAGCATTTAATGCAGTTTCTGGCATCCTCAAATGAAACTTTGAAGGGATTTCATACTGTGGCAGAGGATACTTACTCTATGTCATACTAGAAGGCATAGCCAATACTCATTGACATAAGTTCATGGTCTAAGGGCATGGTGCCCAAAATGAGACAAGAGTACTCTAAATATGGTCTGAGTAGCTTAAAGAATCCTGAGACTATCACTTGCCAGACTCTGTAAGCTCTGCTTGTTGACATACTCATTGAAATCGGTCCCTTTTCAATCACACTTACTACTTTTTAGAAATTTTATTGTAAAATTAATGTAAAATAAAATTTACTTTTTTCTTCTTTTTTTAAAGAGACAGGCTCTCACTCTGTTGCCAAGGCTGGAGTGCAGTGGTACAATCATAGCTCAATGAAGCTTCAAATTCCTGGACTTAAAGGATCTTCCTGACTCAGCCTCTGTAGTACCTTGGACTATAGGCATGTGCCACTATGCCTGGATAATTTTAAACAAATTCTTTGTAGAGATAGGGTCTTGTTATGTCACCCAGGCTGATGGCAAATTCCTGACCTCAAGTGATCTTCCAATCCTTAACCTCCCAAAGTTCTGGGATTACAGGCATAAGCCACTGCACCTGGCCTATCTTAACCATTTTTAAGTGGATAGTATAATAGTGTAACTACATGTAGGCTGTTATGTAACAGACTCTAGAACTCTTTTATCTAGTAAAATTGAAACTGTATCCATTTCGCTTTCCCCCTCCTTCTAATCCTTGGAAACTACCATCTTTAGATACCTCCTGTAAGGGAACCATGCAACAGTTTTCTTTTTTTGTGATTGGCTTATTTCACTTAGCTTATATCCTCAAGGTTCATAGATATTGTTACATGTGGCAGGATTTCTTTCTTTTTTAAGGCTGAATAATATTTTATGCATACACCATATTTTGCCTGTTCATGCTTAGATGGACATTTAGGTTGCTTCCACACCTTGGCTATATTGTGAATAGTGTTGCAATTCACATTTAACACTTTTATTCTCATTGATATGATGGAGCTTAAAAATCTTCTGGACAGTTTAATTTATTTTTTATGTTTTAAACTCAGAAATGCTTGAGGCAAGAGGCTTGAACAGATTATCTATTGGTTATTTTGAAGTAAAGTAATCTTGTAGTGTGTCTAACAAAGAAAGTCTTAGTCCATATTATGTATGTCTTAATATAGGAAATGCATTTTTAAAAGTCATCTAAATCTCTTTGGAGCAAGGCAGGGAATAAATATATAAAATAAAATAGTCCACTTAAGATGGTTCCTGACTCCTAGGAGGCTGGTAATACGGTGGAGACAATGTCAGACATTTTATCTCATTGAATGTTAGACTTTCCTCCTCCTACCAGAAATTTGGGATTTCGAAGGGCATTAGATTATAAAGTGGACTAGCCAATTTATGGTTAGGTCTGGAAATAGGGAATTTGTTCATTTAACAAAAGAGCCCACTTTATCAGTTGTTGCCAGTGCTTTTGCCAGTGTGTTCCTGGGACTCTGGACGACCCTCCTGGGTCCTTTTGTCAGTTTCTCTGGTTCTACCTGCTGTTACTCCTACTGGATCAGTTAGGCCCAGTTAAGCAGCACCGCACAGTAATGTTCCTCTTAGAGAACAAGAGGGCAGGGGACATTCTTTCCTCCCATAACTTCTTTTCCTTATCCCTAAAGATTACAGTGTCTGGCATAACTGTCCCTAAAGGTTAGTGTGTTAGCCTATGGGGGACTGTTGTAGAAGGCCCCCACTTTATGAGGCCATCCACTGGTCTTTTAAAGCCAGACTGCAGATACCTAGAGAGGAAAAAAAAAGCCACATCTTCTAATTTCTTTGTAAAGCGTTGAGTGAAAATTGACATTTGATGCTTTTCTGGACGGGGGCTTTTCATCAGGGAAGCTGCCTGCCCACTTTGCAGTAGGAGGGGGAGGCCAGAGTAAACCGTACTCTTAGCTTGTTCTTGCCAGGATAGTGTTGTCCTTGCTCTGAGTTCCCCTGGGGTGTGGCCTCGGCTTTTTGTTGTCATCACTCTTCCCTGGAGTCCTGAGGGGTGGCCCTAATGGAAACCTCAGGAGCATTCTGTCCATTAGGGATTGCCATTTGTATCCCAATCTCTGCTCCTCCGTCTGCAGATCTCTGCTGCTCAGCATGGAAGTATTTTTAAAGACCTACTTTGCCAGACGTGACTTCCGTTGGGATTTTCATTTGAAATAAAATTTAAACGCACTGACCCTGTGCATTCTGCTAATTTAACCTATGTTTTGTGAGACAAGTAATGGAGAGAAGGTCACTCTCAGTCCATCTTGCTCTTCAGCCTGACAGGTTTTATTTGGAAAAGCTGCCTGCTAGTGAGGGAGAAATGCTCTTTTTTCTTTTGTTGCATAAGGGAGCTGTTGAACTACCCCCCAACCCCAGGTGTTAGGAAGTAAGAATTAAAAATAGCATGTGACCCAGACACGTTGGACAAAAAAAGTTCTTGCTTTTATCATGTTGCTGCCTATCTGCGTCTTGTTAATAAGGAAGGGAAATTCTTTTATCTAAAAACTGAAGGAGTGAATAGTTCTATTCAGGGGATTGTGAAGTATCCGAAGGGATGAAAGGAGTTCTTGCAAAAGGGCAGAAGCTTACCTTTTTCTTCATTTCATGGGACCTTTGCCTTAAGTCTTCCTTTCTCTCACTCTTCACTAGCTAAAAGTTGTATCAGATTATTTGGAATTTTCTAAATAGGGAAGAAAAAATTTTTTTGCAAGTTTGGCTCCTGTGTCCTTTGAGAATATACCGTCTGTGCAGGAGAATTTATAAAAAGATGGGAGGTTTGGGTGTCGTTTCCTTTTTGGAAATGGTATTTACCCAGATCACAGTGAATCTGCCTCTCGCCTTAATTGGCAGAGGATGGTAGGGTGGAATCTTCACGTGCTGGAAAGGTGGCTAGAAACCCCTTGGAGACCTCAGGGGACCTGGACTGCAAGGGTATCCAAGCAACTGTGCTGTGCTGGGGTTGAAGAGAGGCTGAAATGGCCCTTCCAGAATGCTGACACCCCTCAGCACCCTCCTTATTTTCAGCCACTTTAAAGAGGTGGCGGCTCATTCACAACACCAAGGGCAGGATTTATCCTGAGAGTTTAATTTGCATCAAAAAATAGAGATCTGCCTTTTGCAAAAACAGTTGTCAGTGCCCCTCTTGATCTCATTTTTCTCCATTCTCCTGGTTCATTAATGAAAACTGCTACAGGGGCCTTCTTCTGTCTCCACCATGCCAAGCCCATCTCCACCTCGGGACCTTTGCCCTGGTTGTTGCCCCTGTTTGGCATGTCCCTCTCCAGGTCTTTGCCTGACTGCCTCCTCCTCACTCAGCCTGAACAGAAGTGTCACTGGGACCTCGTTCATCACTTTTCAATTTTTTTTTTTGCAGTTTTTGGCCGGGGCCAGGTTTGAACCTGCCACCTCCGGTATATGGGGCTGGCGTTCTACTCCTTTGAGCCACAGGAACCGCCCTCTATTTTTTTTTAAATCTAAATAAGCATTTTCATTTCCATAAATTCCCATGGATGCTCTGTAAATGCTCAAACTATAGAGTCAATTTCTTAAGCGTATCTCAGCTGTGCAACTTGTGCACTGGGTGCCTTCTGTTTTCCCGCCCATGTCCTGTTTTCATTGCCCTCCACCCTGCTCTGGCTCTGGGTGGTTGACCTGAGGCAATGGATTTCCGTACATGGGCTTCCGCTTCCAGGTTGACTGGCCTTGCCAGGAGGACAGGAAAGGGCAGGGAGCTGAGGTCTGTGCGGGACCCCAGGACTCTCTTCCAGTCCAGGGCTGCTATTCTTCTCTGGAAGGTCACACCCCTTTGCTGAGCAGCGCTCTCCCTCCGGCCATCTAGTCGAGGTCCTGTACTTGCACCTGTCCTTATCCCTTGACACCAGGGTGGGCATGGCCCCTCTTTGTGCCCCAGGGTTCGCACTGTCCCTTGTTGGGTTCTTGAACCCATCCCACATCCCCGCCAGTTTGCTAATGCCATTTATTTTTCGCAGGTGAATTTGCTCACTAGCTGGGTGAACTTAAGGAAAATCAACCCATCTGTGCTTCCGTTTCCTCATCTGTGCGGTGGGTGCATTGAGAGAACCTTCTTAGCAGGGTGCCTGGCACATAGGAAGTGTTACGTAAACATTTGCTGTTTTTATTATTATTATGTGTTTGTTTATCCGTGTTTGGCCTCCCTAGACTGCACGCTTTCTGGGGGCAGCAGCTCTCTCATCTTGGGGCATTCTCGGATTCTGCTCATAAAGGCACTGTGTGTGTGTGTGTGTGTGTTTATGTACAGGATTTGTTAAACTGGCTGTCAGATAGCCAAAAAACTGTCATAAAATTCAATTCAACATTTGTTGCCCGTGTCTAATTTTATTATTGTAAAACATTTGAAATCAGCTCCTAATTTTAAATGAATTTTAATTGAATCATTAGTATTTACCCATGGAGATTAATTTTTTTTTGTTTTTGAGACAGAATCTTACTATGTCGTCCTTGGTAGAGTGCTGTGGTATCATAGTTCACAGCAACCTCAAATTCATGGGCTTAAGCGATTCTCTTGCCTCAGCCTCCCAAGTAGCTGGGACTACAGGCGCCTGCCAGAACGCCCAGCTAATTTTTTTCTTTGTAGTCGTCATTGTTGTTGGCAGGTCTGGGCCAGGTTTGAACCTGCCAGCCCTGGTGTATGTGGCTGGCACCCTCGCTGCTGAGCTACGGGCACTGAGCCTAGATTAATTATAAAACTTTAAATAAACACTGGTTTTATCAATCTTATGAGTCTTGAATTTGCTAATTTTTAATCTAGCAAAAATGTTTCATAAATTATGTTTTCCAAGATCTCAATCAGAAAACTCCTACTTGGAAAAAAATGGAATAAAACTAAAAGCATGTTTTTGGCTAGACAGGTTTCTCCTTGGGGCTTAACATAAACCCATCAGTCAAGAAATAATGCAAGTTACAAGGTTGCATATAACACGAGGGGCATATTTGGGGTGATAATGTCAGATTTCATACATAATGTTATACTTAGCTAGGGAATATTCTTTATCTGAGTTTGGCTAGTTTGAAAGTACAATTTACAGCGTAATAAGTGTATCATGCAATCTTTTGAGGAGGAAAATGTACTTTTCATCCTTTAAAAAAAACAGATTACAAATTTTCAGAGGATCATTGGTCTTTGTGTCTTAAAAAAATTATATAAACACATACACACACACAGAGTGAACGTAAAATTTGTGTGTAATTTAAAATAGTTTAACATAGTAAAATGCATATCAACTTTGTCTACCCTGTGTGTGTGCTTGTGTGCGTGTATATATATTTTTGTAATATATATTTTGTGTGTGTGTGTGTGTGTATGTATAGTTTTAATCTTGCTAAGTTTTCCAGGCTGGTCTTCAACTCCTGGCCTCAGATGATCTTCCTATACCTCACTTTTGTGTGTTTTGAATGTCTCATTAGTTGGACTAGTTGGTAAATGCATTAACTCAAACCTTAACATGGTTTTTGGATTAAGTCCCTCTTGGTATTTAGCTGGAGTAGTATGGGTTTATGTAGCTACAATCTTGGTCTATAGCTTTTATTGAACTGTAGACTGTCCTCGGGGGAAATTGGTGACACGGAAGGATGAAGAAGGCTAAAGGTATAATAGTAGGAGACACATCCTCGAGTAATTTTGCAGTTTTACTACATATGTGGAAAAAGTTTGAGGCCATTCAGAGATGAAATTAGTATATCTGTAAGTCTGTGTGCAAAAGAAAGGACTGGTTTTAAAAAAATCCATTGTACTTAATTTTCTGGGGAGTTCCTATTAAGGAAGATCATGCAACCTGTTTCAGCAAACCTGATTCCTCATACAGTGGTCAGTGCCCTGCTTATACAAAGGAGGTGAAATTATAGGACTGATCCCAGTGAAGAAACATTGGCAAATATATAAAAGATGTCTAAGCTAATTTTGTGCAAAATAAATTGGTTTATTTATTAGGACTCTGTGGCAAAAAGGGCAGGACTGTGAAGCTTCTGAGGGGATTTAGAGAAGCTGGGCAGTACAACAGCTCTAGAATCAGATTTCTAGTGTTCAGATCCTGGTGCTGTCAACTGTGTGCCTTGGTCAAATTTGCTGCCTCAGTTTTCTCATCTGTAGAAGGGGATAATAATGGCCCTCCCTCATAGTGTTAAGTTTTATTAGAACACTCCATAATATATGGTTAAGCCACAGTCTTTCTCTGTTGTTTTTAGGAAATTGTATTCATTATGGCATTCTTAAAATCATGAGCCAGCAAGTTAGATGTGTCATCTTCAGTAGCTGACGGATTAAATTAGTTGCAAGTTAGCAATTTAGTTGTTGATTTCTGGAGGTTGCAAAAGTAGGTTTGGGTCCAGTGTTTTAGGATCCTTGGCTTTTGCCCCTTTCTGTGTGCCTAGGTCAGTCCTTTCCCTTCTGAGGCCAATTTCTCATCTGTGGAGCAGAGAGGGTAGTCTGGTAAGAAGAGGATTCCTTCCTGCTCTATCGGTCTTTGGATCTGCATTTTGAAATCATCTGCAGGGCAGTTTTAGCAGAAGGTCTGAAAAATCAGACTTGATTGTGAGCCTTGTATTGCTTTTTCTGTCTCTTTTATTTTCCACATTACCCCTACACAGAAGGATCACCAAGGCGCTATTGCACTTCTCTCTTGCCTGAATATGAAATGAGGGTGTTCGCTCTCCCCTAATGGAGGCTTCATTAAGTGAGCCATGGGGCTGCAAGGCTTTACCCCTGGGCTTTGCAAGACCATCATCCCTTTTAGAAAGCTAGATGAGGACACAAAGGGCAGTTTTCTAGCAGCGGAGGGAAATATCCATTTTAAAAAAGAGGGATTGGCTCGGCGCCTGTGGCTCAACGGGCTAAGGTGCCAGCCACGTACACCTGAGCTGGTGGGTTCGAATCCAGCCCGGGCCCACCAAACAACAATGATGGCTGCAACCTAAAAAAGAGGGATAATTTTTAAAGTGTTTTCCTCTTTGGTCTATTGCCTGGTTCTCTGCCATTCACCCCAGGTCTCTTCTCGGGGTCTCCAGAGTCTCCATGGCGGGGAGGTGAGAAATCCTGGGATTAAGGATGCGGAGACCTGAATCTCCCTCTGCCCAGCCCCAGGCCTTTGTGAAAGCCCCTGGCCGTTTCTGACCTGCCTTCTTCCCTCATGCTGTGCAGCCCAGGGGTCCACAGTGTGGACAACACAGCACCTGGACAGTGGACAACAGGAGGAAGGGGCTCTCCACTCACCTGAGCGCGTTCTCTCACTCTCAGTATCCCACGGTTCCAGGTTCCTGCCACCCTGAACTGCATGCGACATGTAACATGTGACCGCAAGTCAAATCACGATTCATCCTCAGACTTGATCTGGTCCTTACTTCGTCATCATAATACCGTATGCCTGCTCCTTGCTCAGATTTAATAATTTGTGAAGTGTCTTTTGTAGGGTGACCAGCTGTCCCGAAGACTGAAGTTTTCCCAGGACAGGTTAGGTATTCGATGCTAATGCTAAAACTGAGATGGTTCTGGGCAAACCAGGATGATAGTTATTCTTACCTTAGGGCCTTTTTTTCGTTTTAGCAGGAAGTTTCTCAGTCGATTGGAATTTCTTCATCTAGGAAGGATCTCGTTAGCTGCATGGCCGAGCTTTTGTCTACCCCTTTTCCTGGGACTGCGTGCACCCACCTCCCTGTCACTGGCTTGTCTTCCACCGAGGACCAAGGCTGTGCAGGGAATGTACCATTTTCCCCAGCCTGGTTTGACGTTAGTGTCAGTCACAGCAGGTGTGTGTGCTCGGCGTTGTCTCTGAAAGAAAACGAGGCTTCTTGAACTTGGGCTTCAAGATTCTCTACTCAACGCACCTTTCTCTGTAGTTTTCCTTTTCCCTGTCATCCTGATCCATGGTTATATCAGTCAGCTGGGGTTGCCATAACAAAATCCGGCAGACCGGATGAGTGGCTTGAACGGCAGGAGTTTATTTCTCGTAGCTCTGGAGGCTGGATGTCCAAAGTCAAGGAACTGGCTGGTTGGTTTCCTGGCAAGGAGCTGTCTTACTCTGCTATAACAAAATACCATTAGTGGGTGGCTTATCAATAACAGAATTTATTTCTCCAGCTCTGGATGTCCAGGGTGCATTGGTATCTGGTGAGGGCCACTTGCTGGTTCAGAGATGGTGCCTTCTTGCCGTGTCCTTCCATGGTGGAAGGGGTGAGGGAGCTCTCCAGGGCCTTTTTCAGGGGCACTAATTCCACTCATGAGGTTTTTGCCTTCTGACCTAGTCACCTCTCAAATGTCTTACTCCGTAACACCATCATTTTGGGGGTTAGGATGTCAACATACGAATTTTGGGGGACACAAACATTCAGCCCACAGCAGGCCTACTTCCTAGCTTGCAGACAGCTCCCTTCCTACTGGATCCTTACACGGCAAAGAGAGAGAGAGAGAGAGAGAGAGCTCTCGTCTTTCTCTCCTCTAATGGGGTCTGATCCTATGAGCGTCTCACCCTCATGACCTCGTCTAAACCTGAACATCCCAAAGCCCCACCTCCAAATACCATCATATTGGAGCTTAGGGAGGCACCTCCAACCTTTTGACCCAGGGACTGCTTTCATGGAAGACAATTTTACCATGGACCAGGGAGGAAGGGATGGTTTCAGGGTGATTCAAGCACATTACAACTCCACCTCAGATTGTCAGGCATTAGATTCTCAGAAGGAACGTGCGCCCTACATCCCTGTCTGTTGTCCCCACTTCTGTGCAGGAGGTGGTGATGCCAGCAATGGTGGTGAAGTCAGGAGGTGATGCCAGTGACGGGAGCAGCTGTAAACACAGACGGAGCTCTGCTCCCTCGCCTCTGCTCACCTGCTGTGTGGCCCGGTTCCCAAGACGCCACTGACCAGTACCATTGGGCAGCCTGGGGGATCACAGGGTTAGGGCTTCAACAGATGAATTCTGAGGGGGCCACAATTTGGTCTGTAATAATGCCTTTACTTTCATGTGCCAACATAGTCCATCTTCTTTTCCTTAAGCTATTTCTTCTGGCTAGAATGTCATCTCTTGAGCTACCTGGATCTTTCCCCTTCAAAGCTCTATACATGGCATCTCCTATGCCTTCTTGAACAAATTCTTGTTTTTTCACCCATGGCATTTGTGTAGAACAGAAATAATCGAAGCATTTTTATGTACTTTTTTTGATGATATCCACTTGTATGAGTTCCCTGCTGCTTAGTAGATTTTAAGCACTAAATGCAAGGATGTCCTCCTGCACTCCTTGTGACGCGCCCAGATCTCACTGCAAGCTGTTCGCCACGTGGTTTTTGCATGAAATGTTTTTGACCAACAGATTGCTCATTTGGTCTTAGTCTTGGTCAGATGCCAAGGAGAACAAAGTGAACTAATACTCTCTTCTGCTTTTTTCACAGCAAGACAAATACAAAGGATGTGGTTATGTCTGTCACATCGTAGTGAAAAAATGATGCATCATTATCCAGAAATCATAGATTAAATATTCAAAGGTGCAGTTAGAGAGTGACTTTTTTGCAGGCTACAGGACTGGTCACGACTGGTCAGACGAGTGAGGACAGGGCTTCGCTTTCTGCTGTTCTGTGTTATACAAAGGGAGGCCTCGCTGGGTGCAAGGCATGGAGGGCTCACTCATGCAGGGCACATGGAAATCTGGGCTATGGTGAAGTGCTTGCTTATGTTCCATTTCTGTGTTTTGGGTAGTTTTAATTTTGTAAGGCAGTGTCTTTTGCTGATCTGGAGGCTACAGTAACAGCAAACTTATCAGTAATCCTTTGGTTCAGTATCCATCATTCCATTTCCTGGAATTCCTAGTCCTAAATTATTTCCTTGAGTTTAAAGGAAATTATGAGCTCCACCTACACTTGCTCCTCTCCAATTCCCTGACTCCACTTCGGTTTCTGCTCAGATGACCCTTGCCTTATGGTTGCGCTTTTGAGAGGGAAGATTAACCTCTTACCCCACATTTGGTTCTGATATTGAGATCCATGGTGCCACACTTGGACTGAAAGTGTGAAGAGATTAATTACTCACAAATTGAAGCTCTCTGGGGCTAGCCAGGCGGGCTGCCAAGCAGCTCAGAAAATGGCTTGAAACTGGGAAAGTCACCTGGCTTTGACTTTGATGGTGGTTGTGGGTTTGTGTGGTTTGAACTCCTTGCTCACCCGATGTGGGTCAGCAGATGAAGAGGGAGGGGAGAGCTTGAAAGCTTGTCACAACTGAACACCCACCCTGGTGCTGGCCCCTTCCATACAGCCCTTCTCAGGGAGGCTTTCTCTGCGCATCACTCATCACTACCTGATTTTATTTCAAAGATTTATCTGACTGTTGTTTGCCTCGCTAGGTTATCAGGGCTTTGTCTGATTTGTTCAGCATCCAATTTCTACAGCCAAGAACTGCACTTGGCAGTGGGAGGTTTTAGAAGGTATTTGCTGCAAGAATGCTGCGGTGTGACCGTCCACGTGGCTGGCCACATCCCTGACCCTCCTCTCTGTGGTGTTTTTCTCTAGTCTTTCTTATCCATGCTCCCAGGTCATTGAGTGAACCCTCCTTTTTCATCATGAACTCATCCACATTGACATCATTGTCAGAATAGTAATTTGTTCCCCAAAAGATTTGGGGACATGATTAATCTTGGTGCTAGCAACTAACCTCAATATTTTCTACTGGTTAAGTGTCTAGACTTTGGGATGTGAATATACATGGGTTTTCGCCTGGAGTGCTTAATAATTGCATAACTTTGGCAATTTACACAACATTTCTGTGTATACTTTTTGTATATAACATGGAACTTAGCTCTTAAGTTGGTTGTGAGGCTTAAATTAGTTAGTACATAACTAAGTGCTTAGTACACAGTGCCTGACATATGGAAAATACTCAATATATATGCATTTTGGCCATAATTATTGATGTTCTCATTGAGAATTAACTCCTATTTATTGAGTGCTTACTACATCCACAAGATGAACTAGAAAAAGACATCCTGTGTTAGAAGGTGGTAAGTGCCAAGGAGAAAAATAGAGCAAGTTGAGAAAAAAGCTGCTATTTAAAATAGGGTTGTTAGGAAAAGACTTCTATGAGAAGGTGACATTTAAGTAAAAAAAAGAGCTGGAGGAGATGAGGGAGGGAGGCAAGTGATTAAATGGGGAAAGAGTGTCCCCAAAAGAGGTTACAGCAAGTGCAAAGGCCCTGGGGCACAGTCATGCTTGGTGTGTTTAAGGAGCAAAAAAGGGCAAGTGGTATATGTGATCTAAGAGGTCACAGGGGGCTAAGGCATGTCCTTTCCTGACTTTTACTCTAAGTGAGGAGGGAAGACTTTGGGGAGTTTGGAGGAAGGAAGTTAAGTGTTCTCTGTTATGTTTGAACAGGGTCACTCTGACTGCCAAGTTCAGAATAGATTTGAGAGGAAATGGGAGGGTGGAAGTGGAGATGCCAGTCCCCGAGGTTACAGCAGTAATTCTGGCAAGAGATGACGACAGCCTGGATCAGCCTGGCGGAGGTGGTGAGAATGGTCAGATTCTGGATACACTGTATTTTGAAGTTGGAGTCAGTAAGATTTACTGATGGATTAAATGTGGGGAGTGAAAAAAGTAGGGAATCAAAGGTGATTTTAAAGGTTTTTGGCTTGAGCAAATGAAAGGATGGGGTTGCCTTTGTGTGAGGAGAGAAAAGCAGGTTTGGTGGAGGAAGAGAGCAGATCGGGAACTTGGTTTTGGGTATGCTAAGTGTGAGCTGCCTGCTACATATCTAAGTCAGATGTGTGGAGTACAGGGCGGAGCGTGAGGCTGGATGTGTACGTTTTTGGGCCTCGGATATGGCGCATTCCTTTAGTGTAAGTAGGGCGACCTTCACTATCTGCTGCAGCTGCCCTGGGCTGGCTTGCTGAGAGCTCAGACTCAGTGAAAGTGCACCTTTCTGCCAGCTGGCCTTCTCCGAAGCTCACTGCAGCCTAGACATACAAATTAATGCCTCCAGCAAAACCTTCACCAATGGGAGAGGAGGTGACTGGGCTTCCGCATTTGAGGGCGGGAGCTCTGTGCACTTTTCAGGAGCCCTGCAAAATTGATCCCTGGTTGCCCATGACGGTGGCCCTGCAAATGCACATTTACACTGGCTTTTCCTCATCCCCTGTCTTACTCTACCCGTTGTCTCACTCTTGATTAATGGCATCACTTTCCAAGTCCTTTGGGATCAACACCCAATTAATTTTCATAGGCTCTGCTTTCAGGTGAACCCAAACCAAGATAACTTACAAAAGGCGCTTAAAGTCTGGCTGAGATCTCCTAGAGCGCGTAGACAGAAAGGAAGAGCCACGGGGCATTTCAGCATTGAGAGCAGTGACCCTCACCCTGGGCAAGCATCAGAGTCATCTGGGGCGATTTAACAGCCCACCCACTCCCAGGACCCTCCCTGGGGGAATTAAATCTGAATCACTGAAGTGGGCTCTGGCACCATGACCTATTAAAAGCTTCCTGGGTGATTCTAATGCACAGACATTGTGAGAACCACTGGCTGAGTGGTTGGGGAGATGGCAATCTAGCAAAGGAGACTGGGAGTGGCCATAAAGGTAGGAGGATGTGCGTGGGGGCCACCAGAAAAAAGGGTTCTGGGAAAGAAGGATGATAATTGTGTCAGCTGCTGTCAGTGAGTCAAAGGAGATGAGCCTGAGAATCACTGGTGGTTTTAGCCACGTGGACATTGGTGACCTCAGCAAGACCAGTTTTGGTGGGGTGGTGAGCTGAGAAGTCTAAATGGAATGGTTTCAAGAGAGAAAGGGAAGGTTGAAATGGAGTCAGTTAATATGGGCAGTTCATTCAAGAGTATGGTAGTGAAAGAGAGGGGAGAAGTGGGGCCAAGAGAGGGTTTTTATGATGGCATCTTTTATGTTGATGCCAATGGCAACAATCCAGTGAAAGGGAAAACACTGGTGATTTAGGAGAGAAGAGAGTTGCTGGAGCCTAGTCCTTGAATAAGATCCAGTGCATGAGCGGAGGAGCCAGTGAGTTGGGGGCTGGGGCGTTTTGTTCACAACAGGAGAAAAGGCAGGGCGTTTGAACCCATTGCAGATAGGAGGGAGGCATGAGGCTCGGTGCTGGTAGCTCACTGTGTGGACTCTCCTGCAGAGTAACCAGTGGTGCCCCAGCCCTGCAGCCCCAGACTGTCTTTGCATCAGCACCTGTGGCAGGTGCCTTTTGCACAGCCTTTGCTCACGGCCTCTCTACTGAGCAGGGACATGAATGGAACAACTCTTCCCACTGGAGACACAGCTCTTCACATGTATTTAACGTCTTCCTACAAAGCTCTAGACACATCTATAATCACATTTAAAAATAAATGTAAACACAAATAATAAAAGCATACAAGAAAACCTCACTGTTCATAGTCGAACAAGTGTGACTTCTGAGACATTTTCTGAAATCTTTTCAAAAACCACACGGGGGCACTATTCCTTTAAAACTACAGTTTTGTACAACCAATTTTGATGATTGAAATGTTGATGTCTTTGAGGCTCAATTTTCTAATGTCTATTTTCCTTTAAATGAGAGCTCTTCTGTTGCATGAACAAAATATTTTCGGCACCTCCTGGAGCATTTGAAATATTCCAGACTCCTGGATTTTTAATTTAATCTTGGCCTTGAGCAATCATTTTTTTTCACGACTGTTTCCTTTGCATAATGCATTTTTCATTATTTATTTATTTAGAGACAGAAAGACTCTATCTGTCTCCCTGGATAGAGTGCTGTGGCATCATAGCTCATAGTAACCTCAAACTCTTGGGCTCAAGAGATCCTTTTGCCTCAGCCTTCCCAGTAGCGGGACTTCAGGCCCCCACTCTGATGCCCGGTTAGTGTGGGTCTTGCTTTAACTCAGGCTGGTCTTGTGCTCTTGAGCTCAAGCAATCCACCTGCCTTGGCCCCCCAGAGAGCTAGGATTATAGGCACGACCCACTGTGCCCAGCCCATAATGCATTTTTAAAATAAATTTCTGCTCTTGGCCCCATTGCCTATAGCTCCGCAGTTAGGGTGCCAGCCACATACATCAGAGCTGGCAAGTTCGAACCCAGCCCAGACCTACCAAACAACGCCAAATACAACAACAACAACCAATAGCTGGGCGTTGTGGCGTGCGCCTGTAGACCCAGCTCCTTGGGAGTCTGAGGCAAGAGAATTGCTTAAGCCCAAGAGTTTGAGGTTGCTGTGCCATGCGACACTACGGCACAAAACTGAGGGTGACATAGTGAGATTTTGTCTCAAAAGAAAAAGTGGTGGGAGCACACCTATGGTGCATCTTACAAGGGTACACGTGATATTTACTAAGTGTAGAATATAAATGTCTTAACACAATAAGAAAATGCTGTGAAGGCTATGTTAACTAGTTTGATGAAAATATTTCAAATTGTATATAAAACCAGCACATTGTACCCCATGATTGCATTGATGTATACAGCTATGATTTAATTAAAAAAAAATTTCTGTTCTCGTGTATGATTGTAGTACAGGCTATGGCCTACCAATGAGTCCAGTTTGGCTCTTATTTGGAATATGGTTGATGGAAGTAGATAATTTGGAGAAAATGTTCTTGCCTTTCTTGGTTCCCACTCTATCATTCCCTAGCTCTCAACTCTTTTGCACTTGTTACGGTGTGGGAAAAAAAATTAATTCTTTTGAACTATTCCCTGTTTTCAGTCATCAACTTGATTTATACAAATTAAATTAGAGGTTCTGGAGGTAGGGTAAAACTGCTTATTCTTTTAAGAATTTGCTTATTGGCCTAGCAATATAGAAGTTAGTGGCTGCAAAAAGTTTAGCCACAATGATAAATTAGTCGAAAGCTGATTCTGGGAATCACTAAGGGGTGACACCCTTTGATTTTGTAATGATTTGCTTGTGGGGAAGATACAGTAACACATATCTGATAGTTGATATTTTGCATTAATAAGTAAAGATCAAGGCAAGTGGGAGGGTGATTGGTGGGATCACACTTACGGTGCATCTTACAAAGGTACAAGTGAAAATTACTAAATGTAGAATATACATGTCTTCATATAGTGATTAAAAGGCCATGAAGGCTATGTTAAATAGTTCAATGAAAATATTTCAGATTGTATATGAAGTCTGCACATTGTGCCCCATGATTGCACCAATGTACACAATTA
>CAUYRH010030495.1:0-12610 GCA_963574655.1 Perodicticus potto | reverse complement strand
AAACTCAGTTTAGCTGGGTACAGGATCCTGGGTTGAAAGTTATTTTGTTTTAGGAGATTAAAAGTCAATGACCATTCTCTTCTAGCTTGAAAGGTTTGATCAGAGAGATCTGCAGTTATTCTAATACTCTTCCTCTTGTAGGTAATGGATTTCTTACGTCTGGCTGCTTTCAGAATTTTCTCCTTCATATTAACTTTAGTGAAGTTAATTATGATATGCCTGGTGGATGTCTTATTCAGGTTGAGTTGTGCTGGGGTTCTGAAACTGCTATCTGAATTTCAGAATCTCTTTGCATGTCTAGAAAGTTCTCTTTGATAGTCTCATAAAGAAGAGACTCTGTGGCTTGTGACGCCACTTCATCATTTTCAGGTATCCCTATAAGGTGAATATTGGTTTTCTTCAAGTTATCCCAGAGAGATGTCTGAGAGAATGATCCGTTTTTGCCTTCCATTTCTCTTCCTCTTTGGAAGTTTGGGAGCATTTGAAAGCTTTGTCTTCCATGTCAGAAATCCTTTCTTCTGCTTGCTCCATTCTGTTACTGAGGAATTCTACTGTATTTCTCAGATCCTGGAGGGCTGCATCTTCTTGTCTCAATGTGTCAAAATCTTTGGTCATTTTGTCTTTGAATTCGTTCAATTCTTGAGACATCTTTTCGTTCATCTTTTGGATTACTGCTTGAAATTCTAATTCCATCTTTTCCTCCATTCCAATGATCTTATTTGCTATCCAGACTTCTGACATCTCAGCCATTTGCTTATGCAAGGGATCTTGTGCTGTATCTACCTTGTTGTTCCTTGGTGGAGTTGATCTACTCTGATTATTCCTATTGCCAGAGTTTTTTTGTTGATTCCGCCTCATGATTATTTTTCTCTCTTGCCTATGACTGTCCTCAGAGTTGGGGAGGTGTCTCTCCCAGATCAGACCCCAGCAGGATCACTCTGTTGTTGCTGGATCTTGGTAGGGAGTGACCCTGTGTAGCTCCTCTTGGACTGCCCCACCCAGGAAGTTCTGGCTGTGGGAACAACTCTGGAGTGTGGCATGCCCAGATAAAGCATCAGGGCATGGGTTGGGGCACCTGGTGGCCTTTGCGAAGGGAGTCTGTGTCTCTGGCTGGGAGGAGGGCTCCGGAGGGAGGGTGGTGGGCCTGGGACATGGATGGGAGCTGGGTGGGCTGAGATGGGGCAGGGTACAGATCTGCACCAGAAGCAAGTCCCGAGGAGTTCCTGGCAGCTGCTGGCAGTGGGCCAAGGCCCCACAGGATGCCAATCAGGGCCGCATGGGGGTACCGTTGGAGTGGAGCTCCTGGCTTCTGTGGGCGGCCGTCCTGGGGCATGGATTGGAGCTGGCAGGGACCTGGCAGGAGGCAGGCCGAGGCCGGGTGGGGCACATATTGGTGCCAGGCAGGAGTCCCGGCGGACTTCCTGGTCGCTGCTGTCAGGGGGCCAAAGATCAGCACCGTGCGGGAGTCCCTGCGAAGTTGGCGGCCTGGGGGCTGGGGGGGTTTGGTGGGGCCCAGAGTCTCTTATCTGGCAGGCTGCCTGGTCCTGCAGATAGGGAGGGTGGGTGCTGCTCAAGTCCTCCTCCCTCAGTTTCAGCAGAGGTCAGGCTTCTGGTGTGTCAGGTAAAGGGGGAAGTGTGTCCTGGAATTTCAGAATGGCGGGAAACTCTAGTTCAGTTTTTCTGCCTGAAGCTTGGTTTCTTGAAGTTGCAGCCTGCCTCAGAGGTGACCTGCAGTTATCACTCCTCTCTCTCTCGGCTGAGCTCCCAGTCTTCAGCTCAATTGGGCAGTTTCAAGAGGTTGTCTTTCCCTTTGGACAGGAGCCTCTGTCGGAAGCTGCTTCCAGTTGGCCATCTTGCCCCTCCCCCCCATATCTTATTAATTCTACTACTTCACTCTCTTTTAAGCTCATCACTACTTCTTCACCTTTTCCAGGACAACCAAACTAGTATAAGTTGTTAATCTTTTCATTCTGGATAATTGTTACAAACTCCTAGCCATTTTCCTTTGTTGTATTCTACACAGCATTACTTCAGACCATGGACCTCACTTCACAGCCAAATAAGTCATTAATGATCTCATATTCATGAAATTTATTGATCTTACCATGTTTCCCAGCATCCTGAAACAGCTGATTTGTTAGAATGGAGGAATGGCCTTTTGAAGACTCAAGACAATACCTTGCAGCGCTAAAACAAGAGTCTCTAGATGATCCTACATCCTCAGAATCAGAGTCAATATATGGAAATGCTTTTCTGATAGCCAGAAATCATAGATCCAGGAATCAAGAGGTA
Organism: Perodicticus potto; assembly: GCA_963574655.1. NCBI lineage: Eukaryota > Metazoa > Chordata > Mammalia > Primates > Lorisidae > Perodicticus > Perodicticus potto. Next base: position 10,318 of record CAUYRH010030495.1, on the reverse strand, counting down.
GAAGGAGTTGGTATCACTCCCCAGCAAAATTTTGTTTCCTATTTCTGTAGTTTTGTGCTCTGATGGCCTAGAGGTGTTAGTTTCAGACAACAGAATGCTTTTACCAGGAGACACAACAATAATTATTTTGAGCTGAGAATTAAGTCTCCCACCTGTCAAACCGATGCACCTTCTGCCTTTGACTCAACAGTCCTAGAAGTAAGTTATGTTGGGGGCTGGGGCTTATTTATCCTGACTACCCATGGCAATTGGAGTACAACTCCACAAGGAAAGTGAAAAGGAGTATATCTGGAATACAGGAGACTCCTGAGGATATCTCTTAGCGTTACCATGCCCTGCGATCACAAACAGCAGAAAGCCACAACAACCTAACTCAGGCAGGACTATGAATGGTCCAGACCTTTCTGAAATGCAGGTTTGGGTCAGTTCCCCCACCATGGAGAGAACGCTGATGAATTGAGGTTCTTGTTAAAGGCAAAAGGACTACAGAATGGGCAGTAGAAGAAAATTGTTAAAAATATCAGCTACTACCATATGACCCATTGCAGAAAAGAGGACTGTAATTATCATGAGTATTTCCTTCTTATTTTGTTTATATATTTCAGTGAATATATAAACACTATAGAGAGACAGAGAGCACACAAATATCTTTGTTTTCTTTCTTCTCTTACTGCCTTATCAAGTAATACAAGACTTTACATCAGTACTGAAGCATTGTTAATTTTCCATCATGGTATCTTAAGTAATGGGCTCTTGGGAGAGGAGTAATCATCAGTCAAGAAGTTTACCCCTTTTTCTGGGGAAGGGATTAGTGTTTCCAGCTTTTCACAAGATAGTTTTGTTCACTGTGATGTTGTCTTTATTGTAAGATTAGGTGTGGTTTAAGGTGTTGTATATGAGTTTCAAGTTGACAAGGGGTACCTTTGGCACGATTAATTTTATGTATTCACTTGACTGGATGGAGAAATGCCCAGCAAGCTGGTAACTTTATTTCTGGGTGTGACTGAGAAGGTGTTTCTAGAAGAGATCAGCATTTGAATCGGTTGATTGAGTAAAGATTTGCTTTCACCAGTGTGGGCAGGCATCTTCTAATCCACTGGGCATCTGAATAAAAGGAAAGGCAGAAGAAGGACAAATTCTCTCTCACTTTCTCAGCTGAAGCAGAGGCATCCGTCTTCTTTGGCCTCAGACGTCAGAGCTCCTGACTCTCAAGTATTTGGACTCTGGGACTCATTTAAATATCAGTGGCCTATCCCTCACCCTCAAAAGGTGGTCTTCAAAAGGCCATTCCTCCATTCTAACAAATCAGCTGTTTCAGGATGCTGGGAAACATGGTAAGATCTTATTTCTACCCCAGACTGTGAGTTAGATCATTAGCTCCTCTGGTTTAGGCTTGTGGATTCAAATTGAATTACACCACTGGCTTGTGTGGGTCTTAGTTTATAGATGGTATTTTGTGGGGCTATTTTTGCCTCCATAATAACTTGAGGCAATTCCTGTAACAAATCTCCTCTTATAGGTGTAACTCGTATCTCTGTATTTTTTAAAACATTGAATAATCTTGTCTCCTTATCTAAATAGTTACCATCATAGATATTATTAATTTTACCACACATTCATTCCTTTTTCAGGACAAATTAACATATGTTGTTAATTTTTCCATCTGGGTAATCATGATAACTTCCTAGCTATTTTTCTTGATTTCTGTTCTCCGTGGTTACTAATCCTTTGTAAAACGGGCCTCACTGCTGACTTAATATTTTTTTTTCACAAATATGCATCATGTTGTAAAGTTTTCACTGTAAAATGTCTAAGAGAATCTCATCAACTGATTTTGACTCATCAGATTAGCACATGAACAACTCCAATCTACCAATTATTTGTCTTACCAACTCTCCTTCACCACCTTCCCATCCCCCCATCTCAGTCGCAAGGAATGTTTTGTGATTTTCATGCTTTGTATATGTATATTTTCTTCCCTATATTTGCAAAACTGCCTTTTTCTTCCAACTCCAAGAGGCTTTGTATTACCTCCAATATCAAGTCAAAATGTTCCCCCTTTGTATAGTTTTCTAGAGTGTTCTGAGACAGACATTGTTTTTCTCAAGATGTTTTATGTATTTGATTCTTTCAATACTCTGAGAGCTTGTAAAAGGCAGATAGAGGGTCTTGCTCATATTTCCTACTTTGCTGACACCAACTCTGTTCATATTACCTGTTGATTTTGATTTTCATAGTTCTTTCAAGTACAATGTTTCATTTTATACTTTCAATAACTTTGTAAAGCACTGCAGAACAGATTTTGTTTGTCTATAAAAAATTGAGTCTTAAAGGCTATAACTATCTGAGAGTTTTAGTTTTGTTTTACTTATACCTGAATGTCTTTCTAGTATATCATAGTCTTTGTTATTTATAAACATTACATTAAATCATATATGTATACTACATATTTCTTCTCTGTGGGGTAGAAAGAAAAATTATTCCTTTGCCTACGACTTTCTTTGAGCATTCATAAAGATCAGTATATCACAAGCCAAAAAATCCCTTAGCTTTCATTTCTTTCATTTTGCATCTAACCTCATTGTGCTATAAACTATGGTTTGACAGATGAGTCAACCAAGCTATTATACTACATTTTAGATAGGTACTTTAGGATAATGATTTATGAAATAATTGTTGAGGTCAACTGCTATGAGCCGAACATTCCAAAAGTCTTGGTATAAAAATTCTAATATATCATATCCTTTGTGCACTGGAAAGACCTAACTATAAATTTATTTGGATAATGTCTATGTCAGTATTTTTATTTTTCTTCTATTCAAAAGACTGAACTTAATAGAAATAAAAATCTGTGATTAATAGAGCCTAATCCAAAAAGAACTAACCTTGTCCCTACATTTTTGTGTGAAAGGCAAACCAGATGTAGTTGTCATCTTTTGTGGGGGTGGGGGTGGGAGAATAATATAGCCAAATATGCAAACCCATTGTCTATTCCAGGATGAAAAGAACAACATTCTGGCATTTTTAGGATTGTCTAAAAGGAAAATAACCAGGTAAACCGGGTATTTGTTTATATAGAATAATCCTGTGTCTTCAACACAACCATGCTGTTCCCACGGTTCTCAGTGGAGTGTGTTGCTTCCACTGCTTCCATGGGTGTGTATTGTGCTTCATTCACATTAAGTTGTCCGAATCCTATTCATGCACAGCCTTGTGTTTATAAGCAGATGTTGGGATCTGTTAGAGACCTTCCACTGACCAACTCTGTACACATATCTCTTCTTATCTGCACGTTTAAAGGACAGTTTAGTAAATAATACAAGATTCAGGAGGGAAAACATAAATTGAAACCAAAGTCATAATTCAATGCCATGAACTCTTGCTATATATTTTTCTTTCATTCTTGGGAGTTATTGAAATGATTAAAGAGACCCAAACTATTTAAAATGCATGTCTCTGAAATCTAACTGGGATGCAACCACATTTGAGTAAAGGGCCATTAAAATGATGAAATCATTATATTGTATCCAAGGATAAAAGACATTGTAAATATTTAGTCTTTCACAGTCATAAGCCACTTAAATGAATGAATATAGTCCATTCATTGGTTTATGGTTTTAATAGCCGCCAGGAAATGTCAAATTCACATGCTGTCCCAGAACACAAGATTTAGCTTTTGGATTTTTAATTTAGCTAAAAGATGTGTAAAAGCACACAGTCATTCAGATCCCTAATGGTTCCACATCTGTGTAAGATTATATGCAAACAATATTTGAGCTAGTATTGGCAGTCACAGAGGCTAACTAACTTGAATGTAATTAATTGCACTCTTTTTTTGAGGTAGAAACCGAAAGAATAAAAGAAGACAATTTGGAGAAGCACGGTTTTTAGCAATAATCTTACATCTGAGGTAAGGCTCAAAGTTGCCAAAATGAAATCTGGAAATAAAGATCCATCAGCCTTATGCCTCAAGTAAGTCATAATTGTTCTGAAAATGATTAACACTGCATGACAGCTAGTGTTCCTTTGATAAAATAGTACTTAGTCTGATTCTTCATTTGAGTAGACAGGAAATGGCTCACCTTTTGCTATTGAATTAACTCTCTCCTACAGCACTATAGTAATTCCAAAACACAAGTCACGACAATGTCTCGATGCCAGAAAATTTCACAGAGTTTCCACGGGCAGCAGACAATTGCTCTTTTTCTAGCAAGGTCTCACATTCCTCATACTGTTAGTTTAGTTTTTCTTTCTGCGGATTTTGGTGGTCAGTGTACTTATTGCTTAAAGAGCTTCTTAAAAATTCTCTTTGCTGATTTGGCTGCATCAAAATAGAGTTTAGTAAGCAACAGCATGACAGTACTTTCAAGTGACTTTTCAGTTTGCAAAATTACATAAAATGTTTTCAAGTATTTTGCCGTAAGGTGGGAGATGGGCAGAGCACATTCTTGCTATTTGTCAAAGGCAATTATTAAAATTGTAATGAGATCTTGAGACTTCTTGATTCTTGGAGTGCAAAAACCTACTAAGCTGGGCTTCTTCCATCATATAGTGTATTTAAATGCTTCTTTTAGACACATGTCTTCACATTCCGCACCACACTCCCTATTTGCAACGTTGCCAAGCCCACGCTCTTCCTTCCCATGGGCATAACTTAAATGCATCTAGAAAATGATTTGAACTGCAGAGTGCATGTCATTTTAAACTGGAGACAAGAATAAAGCCTTGGAGACAGCACAGTTTGTGGTTATAGTAGTCCAAGTTAAAAATGACCAGAGCAGCAACAAGGGATTTGGCTGCTAGACTAGTGTGGTTATTAATGGACACATGCTCTTTCCTCTGCGAGGGAACTGCTGCTACTCCTTGTGGTTATGGGAATAGGAAATGGAAGGAGACAACACTTTACTGGCAGAAACATTACTGACCCTGCAGAGGCAGCCAGAAAAATGAGCAGAGAAGGCTGCCGAGAAGAGAGCCCTGCCAGCAGAAGAAACGCCACAGGAAGTGCAGGGTCTCTGGGTTGGATAACCTTCTATCAGCTTAGAATGGATCAGACATGTGAGCTGTTGAGTCAAATCACAGAATTTTGAAATCATTGGGTAAAAAGCAAAGGTATCCTGGCCTTGCCCGTTTATAAGTCATGGATATTTAAGGGAACAACCTCTCATTTCACTTACAACACGTATAGACAATGACTTGCTACCCTTCCATCTGGGACGATCTCGAGTTTAGATATCCATTCTATAATCAGCATATAAAAATCAATTTTGATTTTTTACTTGAGTAAGTATGACTAGTTTTAGGCTAGTATAACTCTAAGATAATGCTTAAAATAAATAAGATGGTTAGGCTGTTTTTTAAAAATAAGAATTTTGGCAAATTTTTTTTTGGTTAGAAAGAAATGAATATTAAATGTATGCTTTTAGGTCTGATAGTTTGCTTATTTCAGCTTAATTTACTTAAAGCTGTAACCAAATCTTTATGAAGAAAACATATTTAGAACTATAGTCAATACAATAAAATGCATTAAACAGATGAAGAAGGAATACACAATGGAAGAACATAAATTAATAAAACTAAATAAGAAGGAAAACCATATTGCTGAATGCTAACTAACATCCAGAAATGGCCTCTGCTTAGAAATAGATACTTCCTTTGTGTGGTCCCCCCTCTTTCACTAAAACTTAGGGGATCCAGAGACAGTTTAGCCTGCAAGCGAAGACACAATTAAAGGAGTCCAGAAGGGGGCCAACCAGTACTCCTCTCTGCTCCTTTGAACTTGAGAGATAAGCAGAGAGTATCTGACGTCAGATAACTTTTATAGAACTATATTTTTGTGATGTTTAAAATTCTTCTACTAATGATGTATCCTTCCACTTGTGATGTATAATTGAATTTCAGAGCAGGAATTTGTCATGGCCTTTTGGGTCAAAAGAATAATTTATTTAAATGAAAGTGCCCTCAGAAAGGGTCATAACTTTATCAGCAGATGCTTGGGCGGTTTTCTTTGTAATACTGTTAGAAATCTTGCTCGCTGGTTAAAAAAAGTTAGGAGAGTTTTCTAAGGAGTTATGGAAAAGAAAATTAGGTATCTGAATTAGAGAGAAAGGGAAATATCAAAAACGGATGTTCCCAGATCAATGCCTTCTCCCCGGTTTCCTCCACTGTGTACAAAGGGGTCGGGCTCCGGCTGCACGTCCCTCATGATATTACTGGCAGTCCCCTGAAAGTCTACACAGAGAATGTCACAAAAAATCAATACAGGATTTTTGCTGTATTGAAAAAGCAGAAACCAATTCTTGGCACTCCATCAGAAGAGATGTGTTTTCCTAGCGAAAGCGGGATGCTCAATCACAAGAGGTTTTGGAACATTTCCCTCTGCCATGGAACCCGGTGAATAGTTTGTGTTTTTCCAAAATTACTTGAAATTTAGCTGCTAGGAGGCTGTGCCGACGGTTCCAATTTTCCTTTCAATTTGGTAGTTTGTTGGGTGCTTTCCTTAAGTCTTCCATGTAGTTCAGTCATTAGTCAGAGCTGGAAGATTCATTATTTATTTTGACAGTCACCAGCCGACTTTGTCAAACAGTGCACATAACTGCTCCGTCTGACAGGTGTTACTCTGGAAATTCCCGCAGTCTCTTTCTCCCCTGTGTGTGAGGTTTCTACATCCGCTTGTCTTGTTTACTTTCCCACAGGAAGCACTAGGCGTTTTCTGCTTGATAAAAGCTTTGTTTTGTTGCTACTTTTCAGGGACACATCAAGCAGCCATTGGTCAAAAACTTTTTTCTTGATTTAATCTAAATTTTGGTAAAGTGCTTAAGCTGGGAAATAATGGGAAATAAAATAGCAGGATAAAAGTAAGTACAGTGCGATGTGAGTAGAAGCGTGGTGACATTGCCATTTTATCTGCAATGCACATACTGCAGAGGGTCCCTCGGCTAGAGCTGCAGTCTTTGCTCTAAAAGAATTGTAAGCTGAGTTGGGGGAGGCTTTAGGGAAAAAGAAACTCATATAATGTGTTTCAACTCTTGTGGGAGAAAAATACGGAGGGTTATGACGATGCAGAATAGAGCGCTAGCTACATTGGAGAAGTCAGGTAGAGCTTTCTGGAGGAGACGATATCCAAATTGATTTTAAAATATAAATAGTAATGCAGAGAAAAAAGAGAGAGACAGACAGACAGACATGATGGGAAGAGCCTTCTCTATGAACACCGACACAGGACCGATGGTGAATTTGATTTTGGATACATTGCTGTGACATATCTTGAGAATATTTGGATATTTCTTTTCTTTGCTGATGTTTGTGACTCATCATTGCTATTGGTTTAGTTTCTTTTCTGCTCTCATGTTACATCCTCAGGACGTTTTTTTGACCAACCAATATAAATACTTCTCAACTGCCTCCTCGGAACTTCATAGCTCTCCACCTTTAAACCAGGCTTCAAGTTTTGAATTAGAATTTTTTTTCATTGCCTGTCAGGATGGAAAGCAAACCCTGGTTTAATTAATTATTGTTGGACTATTCTTTATTTTAGCCCCACTGCGCAGCACACTCCCTTAATGCCTACCGGCTTAGAATGGAACCAGCTTTTAGTCACCATTCTGTGGTCCTGGAGTTTGAGTGAGGCGCATCAGAGATTGCTCACCTCTGCTCTGTGTGCGTCGGCTGGGATCATGAGGGTAGTAGCTGGGCTAGAGGAACAAGGATGGCCTCGCTCAAGATCAGGGGTCCCCTGCTGGACTGCAGCTGGCGCCCTCTGTCCACATGGCCACTCTCTCCAGATGGACAATCCGGACTTCTTTTCCAGGGAACTCAGGATAACATAAGAATGAAAGAAACAGCTGGTAGGTGTCTTAAATCAGGCCCTAACTAGTATAGCTTCACTTTTGCCATATTCTTTTTTTTTTTATTTTTTTTTGAGACAGAGCCTCAAGTTGTCACCCTGAGTAGAATACCATGGCATCACAGCTCACAGCAACCTCCAATTCCTGGGGTCAAGCGAGTCTCCTGCCTCTGCCTCCCAAGTAGCTAGGACTACAGGTGCCTGCCACAATGCCCAGCCAATTTTGGGTTGCAGCCGTCATTGTTGTTTGGCGGGCCCCGGCTAGATTCGAACCCTCCAGCTCAGGTGTACGTGGCTGGCGCCTTAGCCCGCTGAGCCACAGGCGCCAAGCCACTTCTGCCATATTCTATTGGTGGAAAATATGGTCCAAAGGCAACCCAGCTTCAAAGAAAAAATAGATTCTCCCTTTTACCGTGAGATGCAGCATATCCATACAGACCAGTGGACATTGTTACAGCCACCTTTGCCCAAACTCATCATCCTCCCTAGAATTCAGATCTCCAATGGCATCATCTAGTTGTGTGAAATCAACAGTTGCTCAGTTGTACATTTTTTCATCATGTCTCCATTGAAACACTGTTGAGTGACATATCTGTATCTCTAATCCTGGTTTATTTTTTTAAACTAGAATCTCAATCTGCTTATTGGACATTTCTTTTTATACTAATATTGTACTATTATTGCTTTTATATACGTACATATGAAAAACAATATGTTTTGATATGCATATGTATTCTTCAATAATTTCAACAATTGAGCTAAATAACATTCATTTACATTAAGATCTACTCTTTTGAATTTCAAGTAACATTATTATTAAGTATCATCACCAAGCTATCCATTTGGAGTCTGGAATCCATTTAACTTATAATTGGAATTTTGTACTTTTGGCCAGTTTCTCCCCATTTCCCTCACTCCAGGCCCTGGTAACCACCCTGATTCTCTGTGTTTCTATGACTTCACCTTTTTTTAATTCTAAAGGTGAGATCATTTGGTATCTGTTTTTCTGTGTCTGGCTAATTGTTTTTATTATAACATCCTCCACATTCATCTAGGCTGTTGCAAAAGACAGAATTTCCTCTTCTTTAAGGCTGAATAGTGTTGCATTGTGCGTGTGTGTACCTTACTTTCTTGTTCCATTCATCCATGGATGGACACTTAGGCTGTTTCTATAGCTAAGCTACTGTGAATAATGCTACGATCAATATGAGAATGCAGATATCTCTTCAAGATAGTGATTTCATTTCCTTTGAATAAATGCCCAGACGTGAAGTTGGTTACCATATGGTATTTCTATTTTTAATTTTTTGAAGAACATCCATATTGTTTTTCATATGGTTCTACTAATTTACATTCCCATCAACAATTTAAAAGTGTTGCCTTTTTTCCATATCCTCAAAATGCTTATCTTTTGTCATTTTGATAATAGTCATCTAAAGAGTCTGATTTCACTGTCATTTTAATTTGCTTTTCCATAATTATTAGCGATCTTAAGCACTTTTCCATGTAACTAATTTCCTTGGACAAACAGCTGTTCAGGTCCTTTTCCCTTTTTTTATTTGGGCTATTATTATTATTATTATTTTTCTTGTTGAATTACATGAGTTCTTTATGTTCAATATGTTTTGGATATTAACCTTTTATTGAAGGTTTGCAAAGCGTATAGCTTTGCAAATATTTTCTTCCATTCAATAGGCTGCTATTTCATTTCATTAATGGTTTCCTTAACTTTGCAAAAATTTATTAGATTGATTGAGTTTCACTTGTTTATTTTCACTTTTGTTGCTTGTGTTTCTGGGTTCATATCCAGAAAAAATCATGGCCAAAACCCAGATCATGGAGATTTTTTGCCTATATTTTCTTCTAGTAGTTTTATGGTTTCAATTCTTATATTTCAATCTTTAATTATTATGAGTCAATATTTTGTATGGTATAAAATAAGGGTCCAATTTAATTTCTTTTTGTATGTGGATATCCAATTTTACCAACATCATTTATTAAATAAACTATCCTTTCCCCATTACTGTTGCATTTCTGAAGGGAAGTTTAGAAGTACAAGTATTGATTCTGTTGGTTATGATAAAAATTTCCAGAAAGACCTATTTTATTAAAGCTTGACTATCTATTATTTGCTGTTTTTCACTAAATTATTCATGCTACAGAAATGGCTGTATTATTCCCTGTGAATAGATAATAATTTTTTTTTTTGACTACTTGACATTTCAAACTTCATGTGAAATGATATTTAAAATACTGCATTTTAGATCTGGGAGAGACACCTCCCCAACTCTGAGGACAGTCATAGGCAACAGTGAAAAATAATCATGAGGCGGAATCAACAGAAAAACTCTGGCAATATGAATAACCAGAGTAGGTCAACTCCCCCAAGGAATGATAAGGTAGATGAAGCACAAGATCCCTTGCATAAGCAAATGGCTGAGATGTCAGAAGTTGAATTCAGAGTCTGGATAG
>CAUYRH010030493.1:0-23244 GCA_963574655.1 Perodicticus potto | reverse complement strand
AAGCATTAACGGAAGAGTTGTAAATTTCATCCTGTAAATTTGTTTCTCTTTAGCAATGTGGTAGTAAAGCATGGCAGCATGCTGTTCAGTTCTTCCTTATTTCAGGCTATAGAAAGAGTTAAGTCACCATCCAACATAGGGAAAAATATGAAAACCATAGCAATACTCTGGTTTTTCTTCCAGTTGGAGAAAACCATAGTGAAAGCCAAAGTACTTACTTTTAAAATAATATAATTAACCTTTTTCTCTCTTTAGGGAAATGTCTGAACATTAGGTAACATTTTAAAGATAACAAATTAGAGCAGAAAGTATGACTTACGTACATTGGAGGAGAAGAAAACCATGTGTAATCTCAAAAAGTGCTGCCATAGAAAATTATTGTGAACTAATAGCTAATTTTTTAAATGTGACATTTAATAGGAATAAGAATAGGGTTTTCAGTTAAAATAGCTAAGATAAAAAACAAGCAAGTTGCTAGTCCTTAGACAGTTTGGGTGAGTTGAAGGATGAATTTAACCAGATAGGCCCAATAAAGAATGTTTCTTTATAATAAGGTGTTTCAGTTCTCAATAAATCATTTTGGAGATTTAGTCTTTCTAAAAAGCAGATACTGAGCCATTCTTTAAAATGTCTTTAAAATGTCTAGATAAGGTAGACTTATCTTTCTAAGGTTGGCATTTGTGTAGAAAAGTAGACTATCTACATCTTTTATTTACTTTATAATATATGATTTTTCAGGTAGCTATTTTTTCCTTTATAAATTATTATTCAAGTTTATAATCCAGTTTGAATTGTACTTAAAATTCAAATTTTAGGTCACATCTGCTTTTTCCCCTTCATTGGTAATGTTATAATATCTACAAATATACGAATATTATTTTATTTCCAGTCAGTAGCATTTAGGGAAAATGTTACATATGCTATGTTAATGCCTTTATTAGATATTCATTTTGTTCACATACATACTGGTAAACAATTTCAAGCATACACACAACAAAATAAGTATCTGTATGAGATTTATTTTTTTACTGCAATTTAGCTGCCTAGGAGAATTTTAAAGTGCACCTAAGTTGAAGTAAACCATTTTCAGATAAAAGTCATTTTTTCATTTATGTGGTCTGAAATAAACATTTATGTTAGAGAGTAACCCTAACATACCTAGAAATGTTTTTCTTAACACCAGTATTTCTGTGATGAATACTTTCTAATGCTTATATTTTTTAAAAGCATTCAGGCTGGCAGTGGTGTCTCACACCTGTAAATCTAGTACTCTTAAGAGGCTGAAGCTGGAGGATCCTTGAGCTCAGGAATTCAAGACCAGCCTGAACAGGAGTGAGATCCCTGTCTCTACTAAAAAATAGAAAAATTAGCCAGGTGTTGTGGTGGGTGTATGTAATCCTAGCTACTTGGGAGACTGAGGCAGGAGGTTCCCTTGAACAAAAGGAATTTGAGGTTGCTGTGAGCTAGGCCTCTAGCCGAGGGCAACAGAGTAAGACTCTACTTCAAAAAAAAAAAACAGTTCAAATGAATGTCTTCATTTCCTTTTTTTAAAAAAAAATAAATAAACTTTATAAAGACTTTTTTTGCATGTAGGGTGCTTAAAAATGGAAGACAATTCTGTGGCACTTATTTATCAATATAGTTGGTAATACTATCATCATCTAATAATTCAAGAAGGGAAATGTTTTAGGTGAATTAATTACCTTTAACATTGAGCTGTTATCTCAAAAAAGAGATGATTGAGTATCTAATTCAAGGTCAGAGTAGAAAGACCACATCTGGATTCTATCACAAAGTTTCCCCCAATCTACTTGTCCCCCAGTGGCCAGATTTAAGGGCCTAGACCATCTAGTTTGTATCATTTTACAGTGCCTGTGTAAAGACTCAGAAAGAAAATGGTTTCATTTTTGTTTGTTAGTTGGGGGCATTGAATTTATCTACACTGAGTTATCTGATTTGAACATCTCAGCTTTCCACTTACATTTCTTTTTCTATTTCTGATCTCTACAAACCATTATAGTATGAGCCTCAAAAGATATAAACCTTTTAGAGAAGCATTAGCTCTGGTCCTTTATTTTAATGTTATTTTAGAAAGCACATTTCAGTGTTGCCATTAATTCTTCCTATTGCTACAGCACTGAAAATTCAAAACTGGCGCAACAAAAGGGAAGAGAAAAACCTTTGAATTGTTTTGTTGATTTGACATGACTATGGTTTGGTAAAAGTGTGCAACTTGTCTACACAGGTTTATATGGTTAACTTTTAAGTCCCTAGGTAACTCATTTTATGTTACCATTTTCTGTTTTCATTTACATTTATGTCAGTTACTTTGCAGTCCTGAACAAAGGCATTTGATTTTGCATTTTTGTTTTCTAGCTCTAACTGGCAAAGCTAGCAATAACTATCAACTAATTAAGAGATACCAAGTTGGTTGGCTTGCCGCCTGTAGCTCAGCGACTAGGGCGCCACCACAAACACCAGGGCTGGCGGGTTTGAACCCAGCCTGGGCCCAGGCCTGTCAAACAACAATGATTACACCAAAAAAATAGCCTGTAGTCCCAGCTACGGGAGGCTGAGGCAAGAGAATTGCTTAAGCCCAAGGGTTGTTGAGGTTGCTGTGAGCTGTGATGCCACGGCAACTCTACCAAGGGCGACAAGGTACGACTCTGTCTCAGAAAAAAAAAAAAAAAAAAAGACAAAGTTCGTAATAAAAAACTAAAAACTTGACTGAAATTAGAACTTGAAAAAGTTTTTTTTTTCACACTTAGTTCCTCAACCAACAGTTCTCACTCCAGCTTGGTCATCACCCTTTCTTGAAAGGACTTACTTATTACGAAGTCAACTTTCAAGCAGTAGACCCTGGGAATCTGTAGTGGTTTGGGGGGTTTTTTTGTTTTGTTTTGTTTTTTTGAGACAGACTCTCACTCTGGCACCCTGAGTAGGGTGCTGTGGTATCGTAGCTAACAGCGACCTCAAACACTTGAGCCAAGCAATCAATCATCTTGCCTCAGTTTTTCTGTTTTTAGTAAAGATGGGGTCTTGTTCTTGCTAAGGCTGGTCTCCAACTCCTGAGCTCAAGCAGTCCACCCACCCCGAACTCCCAAAGTGTAGGATTACAAGCAGGAGCCACCATGCCCAGCGTGGGAACTCTGGAGTTTTGTGGGAACTCTGGAGCTTTAACCGCTCAAGGTGATTCTGAACCAGCATTGGTGTAAGTCATTATGTAGCAAGTTCTGTATTGTTACCTTACAGGTATGGAAAAAAAATCTTATGTGTAAAGAAGTAACTTTATTATCACTTTCACCAATGATAATTGGTACTTTATTTTTTCTAGGTAATATTTCAGTAAATCCAAGCACTTCAGATGGGAGCACGTTTACGAATGAGTCCACCCCAGTACAGCAAGGAAAGGTTTTCCTGAGCTCGCTTGGCCCCAGTGCAGTGGTATACACTGTTCCTAATTCAGGCCAGACTATCGGATCTGTGAAACAGGAAGGCTTGGAAAGGAGCCTAGCATTTTCTCAGTTGATGACTGTCAGTCAGAATGCACAAGTGAATGCAAACCTGTCTTCTGAAAATATCTTGGGGAGTGGCCTTCCTCCACTGGCCTCCTCATTAGTCAACGTATCACCAACTCACAATTTTTCCCTGACTCCCCCTGCACTGTTAAACCCCACGGAGCTAAGCGCTGAAATTGCCGATGGCCAGCCAATGCCTGCACCTGTGGCAAGCAAATCTACTGTGACTTCTGTCAGCAACGCTAACTATGCAACTCTTCAGAACTGCTCCCCTATTACTGGTCAAGACTTATTGTCGGTCCCCATGGCTCAGGCTGCCCTTGGGGAAATAGTTCCTACAGCTGAAGACCAGGTAGGTCACCCTTCCCCATCAGTACACCAGGATTTTGTCAGAGAACATCATTTGGTTCTACAATCAGTAGCTAACATAAAAGAAAATTTCTTACCAAATTCTGAAAGTAAAGCAACCAGTAGCTTAATGATGCTGGACTCCAAAGCTAAGTATGTCCTAGATGGCATGGTTGAGACAGTCTGTGAAGATCTGGAAACAGACAAAAAAGAGCTTGCTAAGCTCCAAACTGTCCAGTTGGACGAAGACTTGCAAGACTTATAAACTTTATTTCCTTCTCCCACCCATCCCCTTTTTTTCTTTTTTTGGCATTGGTAGCCAATCTTTTCATGAAGCCCCAAGGACAGAAAGCATTTTCCCATTTAAAGGAAAACATTCTACTTTTGCAAATAAATGCATTCAAAAGACATTAGGTTGATCTGCATGAAGATCACAGTTTAATATACAGAAGCAGAATTGCATTACTGCAGCCTTTTACTTCACATGTAAGGTTCTCTTTTTAAATAGATGGAGACAAAGGAATAAGATGTATCACATCAGAGGGTATCATTTAGTTGACTTACTGTACTTCTAAGGTCAAAGTGGAACTTGATAAATAGTTTTTTAAATTAAAAATGTATACACGTAGAAAATTAAATAGAGCTGCAGACCATTAGAAATAATGTAATTTTTATTTACCTTTACTCCATGGGCATTGATAGGTTAAGAAACATAAACGGTACTCCAAACTATTCTAAGGGTATATTTTTGAAGTTAAGTACTATATATATATATATATATATATAATGTGTATGTGTGCATATACATAAGTAACGTGTATACACACACATTTCTTTTTTAGCGTTTTGGAGAGTCTTGGTTTAAGTCTCTACACATCTCCAAATGTGATTACTAATAGTTCACAGTGTGGCTGAGAATGTTTGAAACTCCACTGAAAACTCTGAAACAAACTTTGGTATGAATGTAAATATATCAGTTCTATAAGTAGGAGTTGAGTAATTACAGTGAATTTTATTTATACTGTATGTGTTTCTCTTATATTTTAGGCGCTGAAAAGAAAAATGTTTTCTTACTGTTTAATTTATTTTTATCGTTTGAACAGGAAGTGAACATAGTTGTTTCCAACAAAGTTTTACTTTTTGTAGGATTTTAAAGTAAAATTATTTTTATCAGGAGTAAACTAAGGTCAATATTAATAACACTGAAACAGGAAATCTAATTCCCAATATTGGAATTTTGGTACTTTTTTTCCACATCCTTATTCTTTATTTAGCAACTCTGGTTCATTTAAGTATGTTTTTCTATAGAAGTCTATGTGCCTTTTTACCTTGTGGCCTTTTTATTAGTGGTAAGGTACAGAAGTGTCAACAGAAGCACCAATGGTTCTTTTCTACTACTTAACAGGGTTAACGTTACTACAAAATTGCTTTAAATCCGAAGAACTTAAGTTTCACTAAATATTAGAAAACGTTTACCAGGCAAATGGTTGAACAACTATTGATACTTTTCATTACAGTGAAAATAATTGTAGGTACCATGTGAAATAATTATGCAGGCTATGAAAACAACCATTATAAAGAAAGAATATATAAACTCTATTTAGCAAAATCCTGTCCTGTTAAAACTTAGTTCTAAATATTTTGAATCTGTTGTTACACGCTGACACGTGACTGTTGTTTGCACTATATTATCATGTTTTCTTTAAAAGTAAATCTTTTGGGTTTCTGTAAGAAGCTTGTTTGATAATGTTGTGAGCTGTGATTCTAGCTTTTATCAGGACTCCGAACACATGATGTTAACAATGCAAATACATTTAGGTAGTGAGTGAAGTTATTCTCTGGTCTCTAAAAAGCCAGAAAAACGAGGAAATGATCTCTTCAGAGATGATTTACAGTTGTTGTACATAAAGATGTTACCATACCTTGCTTTTTTAAAGATTCAGAACAAAGGGTCCACTCTAGGCATTTCTACATGCCAATCAGCCCAGCCTAAGAGACATAAAGGATTTAACTTTTGCTGGAATTTACAGGCATAGATGAGGAGCCCTATGAAGAATTCCTGTCCCATCATTTTGGTAAAGAATTTTTTTTTTCTTTTTTTTTGAGACAGAGTCTCACTGTGTCACCCTGAGTAGAGTGTCATACTCACAGCAACCTCAAACTCTTGGGCTCAACGGATCTTCTTGCCTTAGCCTCCCAAGCAGCTGGGACTACAGGCATGTGCCACCATGCCCAGCTAATTTTTTTCTTTGTTTGTTTTTCTGTTGTTAGTGGGGTCTCACTCTTGCTCAGCCTGGTCTCAAAACTCCTGAGCTCAAGCAATCGCCTGCCTGGGCCTTCCAGAGTACTAGGATTACAGGCGTGAGCTATCAGGTCCCGCACATTTTTTTAAAAATGGTGTTAGTGAATGTTCCTAAACTGCTGAAACTACATGTTTGTTTTTTTTTTTTACAAAATCAGGTGTTTTAATGTTCTTTTCCACTCTACCACTACTTATAGAGCTTATTTTTTCTGTGGGTGTGGTGATCATGTTACTGAGATGAATTACATGGCTCTATAGTGTAGTTTACATGAAAATGATGTTTTCCACTTGATCGCTGCAGATAGCAAGAGTTTGCTAATTGTTTTTAAATACCCATCCAATAAGGGAGATGGGAAGTTTTAAAAATTATGTATGATATATATATATATGTATACATACATACATATATACATACACAACTAGAAAAGTTTTCTATAATGTTTTCCAAAAATATAATAAACCTCTCTTTTATTCAGAGTTCTTCCTTTTTTCTCCCTATAAAAATGAAAAGAGAGCACAAAACTTAAGACTTAACCTAGGAAACCCATTCATGCCTCCAACATGATGTGATTATAAACCTACAATTACTCTAGGTAGCTGCACAATATACCAGGTAAGATTCAATGCACATTATAAAGAATTGATTGTTCTTTTCTACTCTTTCAGTTGGTACATAGCCCATGTATATGTGAATGGAATAAGATAAACCCCATGATCTCCTTGCACAGCATTGCAAATGATTTTTGCAATACCAAGGGCCGGACTCAGAACCCTTGGAGTTCAGGTGGCGGAATTTCCCTCTTACATGAATCAATGCTTGAAGACCCTGCAAATGTCCCTCCAGTGATCCGTGAAGATCAGAATAGGGATAAGTAACTCCCTGCAAACCTCAACCCCGGCTGCTGGCTGTGGGAGTTTTGGTTAAGCCTATCTATCTATGCACTCTATCAGCCAGACTGGGCATTTAGCTGTTAGTGACATCTTGTAGAGGACAGTCTGTTGTTTAAAGAGAAGGTGCATTTGTTCCTCAATCAAGCAAGAGCACCTGTGTTGTGCTGTTTCTTATCTCACGTATATTTATAGTCATGAAAAGACTCTGAATTGTACACATTTCAGCGCCTTTCTTGTGTTCTGAAAGGCAAGTAGATGTTATAGCCATAGATAAAAATCCGTAGTTAACTCACACACTGACCTTAAATCCCCCTCCATGTACCCTTGTATCTTGCATGTCAAAGTTGGATTACTGGGCACGTACAGCAGCCTGCCCTGCTGTGCACTAGACAAGCGTGCACTAGTGCATTCGTTCTTTAAAATGTTTCGGCAGGTCATCTCATAATAAAAATAATTCAGGAAAACTGGAGAAAAGAATTACATATTACAAAAGAGGTTTTAAAGTCTTCCTAAATCTTAGAACCAAACAGCTAATTTGTGTCTAATTGATACAGCTCATGTTAATTTAAATTAACATTATCACCATAACCTTTTATTAATACAAATTATATAGCATGTGACTCTTTTGGCTTTCAGGGGTATCAAAAAAAATGATTTTGTTGCATGTACTGTATGTTTAGAGGCAACCAGTTATATACTCAATATGGTTTTACTGTGCCTTACACAAAGAGAAATTCTATACAGAATGTATGTCATGGGGTGAGGTACCATAGTCTTTACTGCACTGTTAGGTGATGGCACTCAGAGCATGTCCCAAAACATTTCTGTGCTTAATTACCCAACCAAAGAGATCTAAAGTATGTATGTTGTACTGTAATGGGGGTTTATGCCTGGACAATTAAGTGTTTTATTTGTTTTCTGAAATGATGTGAACTTATTTTTCTAAACACTATGCTAAATAAACTTTATATTTATACATACCCGTGGTAAAAATTATTTGGGGAATATTGTGTTTTTTAAATTAGGAGTAACCCATCTGACTAGGCAGAAAAACAAGAAACGTTGCTTTTACTTAACCCTGGAAAAATAGAGAAGAATAAGAAAAAAAACACGTTTCAAAGGCTGGCAAATATTTATAAGACCATTTTTGGAAAAAGCAGCCTATCGGTCTTTGTACACAATTATGCACCACAGACTCAGAGCTGAAGTGTTAGGTAGATAACATCTTCCTTAAAGGGAAGAAATGTGCCTTACTCAATATTTGTGTCCCAAGAGCTGAAGGTGGTGTCTGGCACACAGTTAGTAAACTCTGTAAGTTTTAATGGAATGAAATAGAGTTGTCCAAAGACCCTTCTATTTCCAGCCTGTTGGAAAGCGCTCGGTATCACCCAGCCCTTTGGTGTACCATCTTTAGTCAAAGTCTCATTACCCTACAGTTAGGGCCACCAAAGGTTCGACTGAAAGTTACCGGCAGAATTACATTGCTCCTTAGTGTTTAGAAGACTTGGCATTGGTCACTCGACTCATTTTAAAATTACATGACATCTGTTTTTCTATGCTCCCAATCCTGAAGCAGAAAGAAGACAAAGTGGTTTGAGAACCAACTGCACAATTCCACTATAAAACTTACTGAAACCAAAATTTAATTTCATGTATTCTGCCTAGACTTAAATCTCGTCATTCAGTTTGATTACCAATGATTTTTTTTCAGAGAGACGGGGTCTCAGTCTGTCATCCAGAGTAGAAGGCAGTGGCAAAACCATAACCCACTGAAGCCTTGAACTCCTGGGCTGAAGAAATCCTTTCCCTCCTGAATTGCCGCAATCACAGGCGTGGGCCCAGTTTATTTAGCAACTTTCTATGTAGTAAAACCAGTTAACACATAGTGTCTCAGTAAATGAGTATGGGGTCAAGATTATGGAGTGCTTATTTTTTTGTGTGACTTTTTTTTTGTTTTGAGACAGTCTCAGAGTGCTGTGGCTTTACAGCTGACAGCAACCTCCAGCTCCTGGGCTTAGGCGATTGTCTTGTCTCAGCCTCCTATGTACCTGGGACCACAGGTGCCCGCCACAACACCCATCTATTTTTTTTTTTGTTGCAGTTCTGCCGGGGCCGGGCTCAAAACCGCTTAACCACAGGTGCCGCCCTATTTTTGTGACATTTTAACAAATATTTTTACACATTTGATAAGGTAATTCTCCTACATAAGATATTTTTGAGGCTCCTGAGAAAATACCAAATTAAGTAAAGCCACCGAATGAGACTTTAAAGCCTTCAGCTAGGCTCGGCGCCTGTGGCTCAACGGGCTAAGGCGCCAGCCACGTACCCCTGAGCTGGCGGGTTCGAATCCAGCCCCGGGCCCGCCAAACAACAATGACGGCTGCAACCAAAAATGGCCGGTTGTTGTGTCGGGCGCCTGTTGTCCCAGCTACTAGGCGGAGGCAAGAGAGTTGCTTAAGCCCAAAAGTTTGAGGTTGCTGTGAGCTGTGACACCACTTCACTGTACAGAAGGTGACATAGTGAAACTGTCTCAAAAAAAAAAAAAAAAAAGGCTCGGCGCCTGTGGCTCAATGGGCTAAGGTGCCAGCCACATACACCTGAGCTGGCGGGTTCGAATCCAGCCCGGGCCCACCAAACAACAATGATGGCTGCAACCAAAAAATGGCCGGGTGTTGTGGCGGGCACCTGCAGTCCCAGCTACTTGGGAGGCGGAGGCAGGAGACTCGCTTGAGCCCAGGAATTGGAGGTTGCTGTGAGCTGTGATGCCATGGCACTCTATCCAGGGTGACAGCTTGAGGCTCTGTCTCAAAAAAAAAAAAAAAAAAGAACTCCTGAGCTAAAAGCAATACACCTGTCTCAGCCTCCACAAATGCTAGGATTATAGGTGTGAGCCAACATGACCGGCAAGTTTTTGTCCTTTGAATGGTAGCATTTTTGAGTATGTTTTTCTTCCTGAATGGTCTCTTTTTCCTCCAAGTCCCTGTTTCTTTTCTACATTTAAACCTGACTTTTGTATTAGAAGCTTTCCAGACACTCATGTTTAAGAGCAATGCCCTAGGAATCTAACTACAAACTCTATATGCAGACGTGGGCCTGCTGGCTGTTGTCTTCGCTAAGAGTAACGGAGTTGGACCATATAGCTGGGAAACACACACATCAGTACTATTAAGTCTTTCTCCTTTGGCTGTTCAAACCATGGAGGAAGGACAGATGAAGCTCAAGATTGAGTATATATGTGAACTTCCTGTTAACCTCCCTTATTTCAATATAGAATTCTTACCTGCAAGTGTGATTCCTCTCCCTAGTCTAGAGATAGTCAATATTACTTTCTTCAGAGGACAAACCTCCAGTCTCCTGCTGGAGCAAGGCAATTGCCAGGTTATGTGAATTAAGTTGGAAATCTAAAGGTCTAATTGCTTTGTAAACAATTTAAAAGAGATTACAACCCAGTTTACATATTCATCTTCTTCTCTACTTTCCAGTGTGATCAAATTTTAAGGCTTTGGGGAGTTCTGCAGTGTAAAACAGGTTGTTATCTGGCTACCCCCACTGCAAGTTTAGGAGCTTGTTTTCTCCAGTCTGCTAAGGCTTCTCCTCATCACTCTGCTTTCTAACTTCTAAAATCTTACTACTGTTTCCCCCTACTCTTTGTGAGTTTATGCATTAAAAAAAAAAAAAAAACAACCTTTTTTAACTGATGAATCCATATTCTTATTTGACAATGTGAATGTTACTTTTTTGCATTATTATTATTATCATTGCTCAATAATAAAAAAATGCCTTTTCCTGATGTCTTAGTAGTGTCTGGGGAAGTAATAGTCAATCTACTATTTTAAGCCCTCAACATTCCTTGCCTGAACTGCTACAACAGTTTCCTAGCCAATCTTTCTGCCTTTGAACTACCTCATTCAATCCAAGATCACACAGATAATGGGCGGTAGTAATTAGATTCACAGCCATGTCTCTTCAAGCCTGCTCATTATAAATCTTGTCCAGTTTTTCCAAACCTATCTCATCCCATGATTATCTCACAAGAGTTTGGGATTGTTTCCCCAGGAATAGAGTGCCAAGCAGATCTTATTAAGCCTTGAAATCTTCAAGGAAGATGGAGGCAACTATCTTGAAGCTGGTGTGCCTGGTGGAAGTCTCCAGGAACCTACCTTGGCCTGACGCAGCAGATCCTGGAGTTCAGCCAGGTTCAATTCCAGAGGCTGAATCTGTTTGGTCCTCATTTCAATGTCCCGTAACAAAGACAGATAGGATACTAGCTTCTCATCATGTTCTAAACAGAGTCGACGGTTAAATACATTCTGTGAAGTCAAAAAGAAAACTCAGTTCTGACATTCTCCTTTAAGTTGGCTTTTAAAGCAAGCAGGTTTCTTGTTAGACAAAACTTTTACTAAACATGGGGTAAAATAAAATAAAACATGTTATTTTTTAACGTCATTTCAAGCCAGGTGTTGTGGTAGGAGCCGGTAGTCCCAGCTACTTGGGAGGCTAAGGCAAGAGAATTGCTTAAGCCCAGGAATTGGAGGTTGCTATGAGGTGTGATGCCACAGCACTCTACTGAGGGTGACATAGTGAGACTCTGTCTCAAAAAAAAAAAAAATCATTTCAAATCAATAGACAAATGTGATTTTACTAATTTCTTCAAAGAGGAGAACCTGGCTCAGTGCCTGTAGCTCAGTGGTTCGGTGCCAGCCACAAATACCGGGGCTGGCAAGTTCAAACCTGGCCTGGGCCAGCTAAACAACAATGACGACTGCAACAAAAAATACCCGGGCGTTATGGTGGGTGCCTGTAGTCCCAGCTACTTGGGAGACTGAGGAAAGAGAATTGCTTAAGCCCAAGATTTTGAGGTTGCTGTGAGCTGTGAGGGCAACATAGTGAGACTGTCTCAATAAAAAAAAAGAGGAGAACCTCATAATTATCAATCTATAAGTATAATTTTAGAAAAACATCCTAAAGCTATTCTGATTTTAGATATTTCCCAGTACCTCAAATAAGCTTTACTGTTAGTTTCTAATTTAAAATTCTTGCAAGTTTTCAAAAGATATTCAGAGCCAATGTCTAATTTACCAACACTGTATTACAAACAGATGATGAATTAAAGTTATATCTTGAAGAATCATTTACACATATATAAACTCTGTATCCAGCTAAAAATTTTAGCATTAAACTAGTTATGTCTTTAAAGAAAATGCAAACACATCACTGGGAAACTTACTTGAGTTGCTCTGAGAGGCTCTGGGTTGACATCTTCATTTCTCTTTCTCCCGGGTACAACATTAAAGGGAGTTTGTTCACTACCAGGGCTCTCTGCAAGTCTTTCCTGTTGTGACTTGTCATCTGTCTTCATTGTATAGCATAATGTTAGAGACACTGTCTTTTCTTCACTAGTGATGGCATCCTGTTCCTCTGGAGGAAGGGACACTGAGACTCCAGGACTCCTCTGAGCCACGATGTCTTCAACAGACCTTACTTCTGAACCTGTAACCCCTGCAGGGTTTGCCATTTCTAGACATTTCTCACTAATTATTTCCTGCATTCTGGCAAGTTCATGGTCACTTTTGTTGTCCTGATGATGAAGGTCCTTTCTGTCTGAGAATTCTAGATAATTTACTTCTTTTGTATCTACTCCAGAAACTTTAATTTCTTTCAAATTAAGAGCTCTTGTTGGGTCAAAAGGTACTTCTTGGTATGACTTTTCTTTATACTCATTAGATGAGAAAACCAGATCTTCGGTTTCCTTAGTCTCAGAAGTAACATGAGAATCTTGGTAATAGTTGGTCTCCTGTCTGATGGTCCCTTGGAAAGACTTGTCTGTTTTAGATATTTGGGATGTATCTATAACTTGGGCTTTTTTAACTGACTCCTGGTAGTACAACCCTTCAGGTTTTGAGGTCACAGAAGGGAATGGTTCACTCTGGGTCCCGTAAGTCATTTCTTGAGATAAATCTTTGTCTTGTTTTAAAGTCAAGCAAAGACTTAAATTTTTGACTACCCCTTCCTTGGCCTGTTTAGAGGTGAAGAACATTAAAGTACCTTGATTTTTTACAGAAATTCCTTTGGGAATCATTTGGGTAGAAGGGTCTTCAATTTTACCAACAGTAGACAATTCCATTTCCGTATCAGCTTCTTTCCCTTTTTCACTTAGAGTCATTTCCATAGGCTGACTCTTTACAGTGGAGTTATGCTCATTTCTAATTGCAGTTTTTTGATTCAACTTTTCTTCGGCTGATCTGCATGTTTTGGCACTTTCTTCTATATTCATCTCCTCCTTTTCATTCTCACTTTTCACCCTGGTATTCACTCGTTGCTGCATAACCTGCTCACTCAGCAATTTGCCTGTGTGTTGCTCCTCTGAAATCATTTTTCCTTGATTTTCTTTTATTTCTCCAGAATCTAAATGTGAGGCAGACTGCTTCATGTGAGAGACATTTTCTGTTTGTGTCACTACTTTTTCCTGCTCTTCATTTATATCTTTTTCCATGGTATTTTGAGTCTCCTCTTTGAGTTTAAAATCACAAACTTCAGAGTGAGGGTGTGTTACTGACACCTGGCCTGAGGATTTACCTTTAAGGTGATGAGGAATGATGGTGCTGACAAAGTCTGTAGCATCTGCACGTGTTTCCCACTCATCTTGATCCTTGTACCCCAGTTCCTTTAATGAAATTTCCTTGCTCTTTTCTGCCTGCTCCCTATCAGAAATTCTCACTTGTACCTTTTCCTGGGCAGATTTACTTTTAATTTGCAATAATCTCTCACTTTCTCCTTTATCACAACGCATTTGAACAGTCTGATTACAAGCAATAAACATTTCCTTTCCTAGAAATTCATTCTTTAACTCACATACTTCAATTCCACCTTCCTTTTCAGTCTGAGCCCTTTGATCACTTAACTTTGAAGTATCTATTTGGATCACAGTTGCTAGTTCAGGGCTAATCAACCCTTTCTCAATAGCTTCCTTTAAAGTCAATCTCTGATCATTAAATATGTCAACAATTCCTCCATTTAATACCTGTTGAGATGCAATAATTCTGAACATGTTTTCATCCAGCAATTTTTGTTCCAAAGCTGATCCCAATGTCAGTCTTTTTCCTGTAGCACTATCTATGATTCCACCACTATTTGCCTGAGCTTCCAGGACCTTCAGTGTAGGTGCAAAGTCTAATTTTCCAAGCTGAACTGCTTGTGACAATGTAAGCACTCTGTCACTCATCCCGTCTTTAATGTCTGAGAAGGGAATTACTTCTAGATATCTCTGGCCAGATTCAACATCAATCTTACATTTCTTTACTAATTCTGAATAGGGAACAATTCTATAATTCTCAGGATCTATAATTCCATTCATCATTCCCAAAGACAATACTGCTTTATTAGTTAACAGTCCTTCCTTTTTAGCTTCTGCCAAGGTCAATCTCTGGCCAGAAATGAGATCCACAAAGTTTCCAGAAAAGGTTTGAATTTCTTGAATTTCTCTTTTCAAGTCTGGGGTAATAAGACCTAATTTTATGGCTTTAGGAAGGGAAATAGGTTCCTTTGTTTCAGGATGAGAAAACTGATGGAGGTTTAAGTTCTCAACTTTTTTGAGTTGCTTGGCTAAATCTTCACCTATTAAGCCATGTTTAAAGGCATTATCAACAGAAAGTCTCATCCCAGATACATGGTGAAAGATACCTCCATCTACCACCTGCTTAGTCAACAAATGAATGGCCTCCTCTCTCTCCAAAAGACCTCTGTCAATAGACTGTACAACTGTTAAAGGAGCTTTGCTGTCAGGGTCTATAAATCCTGTTGTTTCCATTTGTAAACTAATTAATCTCTCCCTAACAGTTTTTTCAGCATCTCTGCCTTTGGAAGCTTTCTCCAGATTGATAAGCTCTATTTGGTCAGCACTGTCCACCAAGCCAAGATTTGAGGCCAAAGTTACTGAAACTTTTTTGCCTCGTTTCAGGTCAACAATTCCACCGGTCACCACCTGCCCCTCTAAAATCTTGGTGGCTGTTTCCTTGTCAAGAAGTCCAACTGCAACTGCATCCTTTACAGAGCATAGTGTTTGGGTACGGGGGTCTAAGACACCACTTATAGCTTTGTCGGCCATGATGACATTGTGTAATAATTTCTCATCCATGAGACCTTCATCAATGACTTCAACTGTCAAAGACTCACAGGTTTGAGAATCAAAGAAGCCCCGAAACATATTCAGCTTTCCCATAAGTTTCACAGCAATGTGGCTTGGCACGACGCCTTGAACGATTGCTTCATTTAGCAAGAGCTTTTGACCTGTTTGTTCATGAATGATACCACCATCTAGTAACTGTGCAGATAATACATTTAAGGTGGCTTCTTCAAGCAGTTCTGAAGGAGGACTGCATGACACGGAAGTCTCACTACCATTGTTCTCATCAGACTTTTCTAACGTCATACTACTACCAGATATACTGTTTTGTCCTTCTTGACTTTGTTTATGGTCATCATTAGCCAAAATTGTTTTATTTAGCACTTCTTTTTTGCCTAGAGAATGAATATTCATATCACTTTCAGACTTTACTTCTGATTTGATACTTAGAGTTTTCTCTGCTTGAAACTGTGATGTTTCGCTTTGGGTTTTTATGAGAGGTCTTTCAGTTTCACCTGGAATATATTCAGTCTCAAGAGTGTTTGCTTGTTCTTTCTGACATGTGAAGGAGGTACTTCTGAAAGGCTGACATTCTTTCATTGAAGTTTCCACAGAAAAAAGATCTTTGTCAACCATCACACCTTCTGCTTCCCTAGGAGGTCCTATCAGGAGTCGTCCCCTGCTGACATCTTCTCTGGTAGACCTTTCTGTTTGGTCTTCCTTTTTGGTACCTAACAACTGCCTTTGTGACTCTGATTTGACTTTATTTATTACCTTCAAAGTGCCAACATTTGGATTTCTCTCTTTTTGTTCTCTTACAAACAGATCCTTTTCAGGGTTCTCTATAGAAGAACATTCTGTTTCTACAATGGTCCTTTCCCCTTTTGCTTCAGTGCAGTCTTCCTGATCAGGATATTCTTTGTTCTGAGAAGAAAACTGGAAATCAGGTGGCCTCACAGTGAGCTCATCATTCAACGTTCCTGTGATTTTCACATTACCTGATTCCTGGAATTTCTCGGGAGTTTGTAGTCTTTGGTGCCCAATTCCAAACTCTTCTGGAGGCTGGTAATTGCCACATGTTAGTGTCTCCATCAGCTCTTTATCTAACAGAAGCAGCCTCTGTCCATTCTGTACATTTACATAGCTGTGAGTCATCAGTTGAAACAACAGCTTCTCACTATGGCTTGCTATATGCTCGGATTGGCCCTTGCTGCTTAGTCTAGATGTTGCTTCAGGATGAATGCTTGATTTATTTCTTTCTAAAAAGTCTGCTAATTGCACATGAGGCATTACATCAGGTATACAAATCAATTTTAAGTTACTGGCAAGATCTTTGTCCAAGATACCATTTTCTATTGCTTTCTCCCAGGACCAAATCTCTGTGGTTGCTGGTAGAAATAAAGCCTTAATATGCTGTCGGTTACTAAGGATTTTATGTGCTAGTTCAGTAGACACAATACCTTGTTCTAAGGCATCTGTAACTGGGAGGATCTCTCCAGAGTCAGGCCATAACAACCCCATGAATGACCAGAGGGACTCCAGAAACACAAGAGCGATCTTAGCAGCTACCAGACCATTGCTTACTGCTTCATCGATTGTCAGCCTTTGCCCAGTGACAGTGTCTATGATGCCTCCTGTCTGAAGCTGCCTTATGAAAATAGCACAGGCCATATCTTGGTCAATCAAATTATGTCTCACAGCCTCTTCCACTGTTAGTCTATGTCCGGTTCTTGGATCTACTATGCCACCAGCAAGAAGCTGAGCTTCCAGCAGCCGGACAGTGACCTGTCTATCTATTAGCCCTTCCTGAACTGCCCGGAAAATGCTAACCTTCCTGCTTGATTTCAAGCTCACCATTCCCCCTGCCAATTGCTTGACAGGGAGCAATTTCAACCCTGATTCCTGGTGGACAATACATCTCTGCATCAGATCCAGCAAACTGATTTTTTCAGCTGTGTTGGGGTCTATCAAGTTCTTGGATGATCTCAGATGAGACTCTAATACTGAATGAAGCCATGAAGAAATGAGGCCCTGATGAAAAGCCTCTTCCAGGTTAATACATTTCTCACTAGGGGAGAGACTGAAACCTCCAGTTGCCAGGTGAGCTTCTAAGATTTTCAGTCCAACTCTTTCACTGATTATTCTCTTTTCAATTGCTTCCACCACAGAAAGAGGGCCTCTGCTCTTAGTAAGCCTGCTTATTAAGGACAGGGCATCCTGTAGTTCCTGGAGGTGCTGGTACATCTGCAGATTAATAAGGTTTCTGGCTAGACCCTCCTCCAAAGAGAGGTTTTCACTGGTCTCAGGGGCAATGAGTCCAGACATGATAACCTGGGATTCCAGGAGCATAAGGCCTGTGTCTTGGTCAATAAGGCCCTTTTGTATGGCTCTGAAGATGGGGAATATCTCCACTGTGCCTAGGTCAATCACCCCAGCAACCGCTCTGGAACCCTAAAGGGAAAAAATGAAAAAGAAAACTGAATCAGAGGCAATGTCAAAGCACAATTGTTGTAAAGAGTCACTCAAAGAACTATAGCATAGGCTGAGCATGGTGGCTCATGCCTGTAATCTCAGCACTTTGGGAGGCTGGGGTGGAAGGATCCCTTAAGGTCAAGAGTTTAAGACCAGCCTGGGCAACATAGCAAGAACCTATCTCTTCAATTTAAAAAAAAAAGAAAAAAAAAAAAAAAGAACTATGGTATACATGTAAAAAATATGACCATAAGAAAAACCCCGCCTACATCCTGGTATAAGCATCAACATGTACGAAATATTCCGAAGCAAACCTGGCAGTATTAAAGCTTAAAAAATTTTTCTAAACTGCAGAATGTTAAACAGGGCTAGAGGAAATTTGCAGATGGCTTAAAAGATAGTAGCATTAGCATATCTGAGTGACAAGCTTCTAAAAAGAGGCAAACAGTAAAAGTTAGAGAATAGTTATTTCTAAGACTAAATAATCACAAAGGTTCTTATAGACACATACCAGTTGCCCAAAAGTGGGACAAATAACAACTTTTCATTGTTACAAAGCATGCAGGATACTCTGGAAGTAGCAGTTCCCTGCTGATGAGTACAGCAGGACTAGTCCTTAGGCTAAGAAAAATGTAGGAAGCCAAACACCCACAGAACAGTTATGTATCCCAATAAATGGGTCTGTGGACATTACTTCAGAAAATGTTTAGCAATTAGGGCAGTCAAATTCCTGGCCGCCAATTCTAGCTTTGAAAGCAGTGGCTTTGAATTAAATTAGTTAAGTCAAGGAAGAAACAGACTGAGTCTTTGCCTCTGGAATTACTAGTAATTTTTCTTCTGCTCTGGGCTAGAATGGGTAGCACAACATCCATAATTACAGTTACCACTTATTAATAGATTTACTAAGCACTGATATTTACTCTCAACAATGCTATGAAAACAATTACATTTTCCAAAGTCACAAAACCAGTGAGTTCCTTAAAAAAAAGAAAAATCAAGATCTGACTCTAAATCTTGTGCTATTATACTGCTTTCCCAGTCAAATCCATGAAGGATAAATACATTGCAGTCAATCCTTACACAGGAGTTAGGTCATAAGGTCAATCAGCAAGGCACATTATTTACACACTGTCAAAATTATCTTTGCAAATCCTAGAAACAATTCCTAAAGAATTTTCATTTTAAAGTCTTTTATCACAGAATGATATATTATCATTTAAGTGTTTAACCATTTAGAGCACATCATTACTTTTACTATTTGCTAACTTTTAGCTCTTCTTGTTCATGTTCATTATTTTCATTTGCCATTTGTGATTTTATTTGCCTGGTTGGTCAATGTTACTTTCTGATCCTTACATGACGCTCTAACTTATCCACTGATTTGTTGAGGCAATTACCAAGTACTTCCCTGCTTCTGAAATAATGCATTTATCTCAGGGAGAAGTGAGGTCCCTAAGAGTAGATAAGTGGCCATGAGGCTCTATGAACAGTACCTGCAGTTCAATCAACATTTGATGAATAAATAGATATATAATAAGGAAACTCTTTGAAAACATGTATGAAGGATTTCAAGCTTGATCAAATGAAAGAACGGTAGATTTGGTTCACATCTCCACTTCACTGTATGTGTTCAATTAAAGGAATAACTGACAGACTTCTCCACAGTATTTAAAGTATTATTTGTTTCCCTTGCCCCTTTGTTTTCTGACCAAGAATGTAGAGTTCGATTTGTGGAAGACAAACGTACATGATATATGAATTCACTATGTGTCTGCTTTATAGAGATTGAAGGAAAACGCTCAATGGCATATAACTCTTTGAGATACCTAAAACATTCCTTTTAGAAAATCCGTGTAAACTTGTAAAGGTTATTCAGAAGCACACAATATGACAAAGAAAAAGATTCTTTTGAAACCTTCTAACTTCTTCTGTGAGATTCATGGAATCTCAGAAATGCTGACATTGAAGATAGGCCTGGAGTCTAGCCAAAGAAGACTACACTGTTCCTTCCAACACCCTCATAGTTGGAAGATAAAGCAGGAAGCACTGTGCTGGGAAGTAATCCAGAGAAATATCCATTTCAATCCAAACAAACATGGACATTCTGACCTAAACAAGCATTAAAAGACCGAGGGAGAAGAGGAAAGAAAACATAAAAAAAGGCTTCTACTTACCAGAGTTGCAGGGCACGCCTTGGGCAGATAAGAGATAGAGCCTTATGGAGCAGCTCAGCCGTGTCACACACACAGTGTAAGCTTGGTGTTAGCGTCCAGCATGCGACTGTTTGTTTTTTGCAAAAAAGAACCCCAAACAGGTCGTCCTCTTTTCCCTTTGTGCATTTGTGCTTAAACTCCAAAGGGTTAGTGAAACTTGTAAGCAAGGATGTCAGTTAATCAGAACAATACTTCACATGAAACACACAAACGGTACAGGGGACACATCATGCTCAATGTAGTGGTGCTCAAAAGCTTGTCTTTCTTCCTGTCTCCCCCACCCTCCTTTCTTAACCTTTCAAAATGAGAACTGGATGTTCTCAGTTCTCAGCAAGCAATTGTTAAAACTTTTCACATACTCCCTTATATAGTGAAGCAACAAGCCATTAGAAGTGGGCTACCTTACATAGAGACTACTACACCAGCACATTCTTTTTGGAAATATGCCATCAAATTACAGCTGGTTCTGTCTTGTAGTCAACTCTAGCTCCTGCTGAACAGATTTTATATCCAAGGACCAGAGTCAAGGCATATTTTGTCTGAATATCATTTTGAGCATCGTATGGGCCAAATTTGATTATTGCATGAGGTTAAATTTCGGCCTGCCCCATGTAAGTTGGCCACTGCTTCACAACATAGGAAATAAGCAGGCAAACACACACATATATATCCCAGAGACACATGTATGTAATATGGTAAGTGAACACACACACACACACACACACACACACACACACATGTATCCAGGAAGAACTCAGGACAACCAGCAGGAACTATGACTTTCATATGGTCCAGGGAATGAACACGGAACTGGTAAAGATGCCACATGATGAGATGACTATGGGTAAGGGGAACCAGCGTCTCAGTCAGTGAAACTAATCCACCAGTTTACTTTCGAAATGAACCTCCTTGTTCACTGAATGGAGGGAAGAGCTTTTTCTTCCCAATATCCAGAACTCTTGGCTGTCAACTTTTGAGTGACAATGCCACAAACAAGTAATTGCCCTTTGATCAGACATAATATAGAATTTACGTTCTCCTTGACTGCTGTCTATCACAAAATGATGAAAGACAGAAAAGGTGAACCAGATGTAAAGGTTTGGCCCTACGTGCTTTTTAGTGCTTTGGACTGACCAACACATCATGGAACCCCTGTAAAGAAACACAAGACAAATGGCTGCTAAGGTGAGGTTAAAAATTAAGTCACATTGGTCATGGAAAGCTAGTGATAATGACTCTCAATCAGCAAAGCTACTTTTATACCATTCAGAAGGTACCCTCCCAACATTTGGCGATAAAAACTAAAAGTACCTTTTGTTCTGTCTGCTGAGCCAGCTGGCTCTGAAGCTGCTGAAGCTGGGTTGCTGAACCATCACAGAGGTCATGATAAGTCTTGTTCAGGGAGTTCAAGTGCTCAGATATCTGTTCCTTCTCTTTTTCTGAAAGCCTAGATGATGAAGCATTAACAATTTGTTTAGGAAAAAACATTCTCCAAACTCTGATCTATTGCTTCAAAATCACCACTTCATCTTGAATGGATTATCTGGTCAGTTTTCCATATTCACTGAAGACTTTGGCGTCTCACTGTCTATCTCAGATCAAGACATGACTCCTGGTGACGTCAATGCTATGGCACCCTACGCTTACACCTCATCCATGCAAGACAGACATTGACTCTGCCATCATCTGAAATTATCCTACTTCTGAAATCTTAGACTTCATGAATCCATTACATGATTATAACCATACTTTCCAATTTTATCTTTCTTTACTCCTTTTATACCTGTTCTCTCTCTTTTTTTTGAGACAGTCTCATTATGTCACCCTTAGTCGAGTGCCATGGCATCATAGCTCATAACAACCTCAAACTCTTAGGCTTAAGTGATTCTCTTGCCTCAGCCTCCCAAGTAGCTGGGACTATAGGCACCCGCCACAATGCCCAGCCATTTTTTAATTGTTGTCATTGTTGTTTAGCAGGCCTGGGCTGGGTTCAAACCCACCAGTCCTGGTGCATGTGTCTGGTGCCCTAACCACTGAGCTATGGGTGCCGAACTAAACTCTTTTTTTTTTTTTTTTTTGAGGCAGTCTTCACTGTGTTGCCCTCGATAGAGTGCCATGGCATCACAGCTCACAGCAACCTCAAACTCTTGGGCTCAAGCAATTCTCTTGCCTCAGCCTCCCAAGTAGCTAGGACTACAGGCGCCTGCCAAAATGGCTGGCTGTTTTTTGTGGCAGTTGTCATTGTTGGTTAGCTGGTGGGTTCAAACCCGCCAAATTTGGTGTATGTGGCTGGCACCATAACCACTGTGCTATGGGTGCCAAGCCCTATACTCTTTTAAAAAAAAAATATTTCAAACAGACAGAAGAAAATAACAAATTCTTATTTACATGGTACCCAGCTATAACATATTCTACTATTTTACCACATTTGCTTTAGATACTTTTCTAAGAAATAAGACATTACAGATAAAATTAAAATTGACTGTGTATTTGTCACCAATTTCATTCCTTTCCTTTTTTCCCCCAGAAGTAATCGCTTTTTATTTTTTGAGACAGAGACTCAAGCTATTGCCCTGGGTAGAGTGCTTTGGCGTCATAGTTCATAGAAACCTCCAAATCCTGGGCTCAAGTGATCCTCTTGCCTCAGTTTTTCTATTTTTAGTAGAGATAGGGTATTGCTTTTTAACTCAGGCTGGTCTCAAACCCATGGGCTCAAGTAGTCCACCCACCTTGGCCTCCCAGACTGCTAAGATTACAAGCGTGAGACACCTCGGATCCAGCCATAATCCCTTCTTGAATCTGGTGAATCCTGAAACTTGCTTTTTTCATTCTACATTATGTTTCTCAGAATGAACGATAATGATTTATATTAGAACTATGCATTAATAACTCACTAAAGCTTCCAAGCCTTCCTTGATTCCTCCATTTACCCTTAATCTGTCACTCCTCTCTATGATTTTCAATTTCTTCTCTTTAGAGCTCAGACTCCACAGTTCATCATCTTAATCAGTTCCTCACCATTATTCTTGTACTCTCTACTCACTAACCTGATAAAACCCCAACCCGAGATCAGTCAAACCATTGGATTTTCCTGTTTCCACACCCAAGCTACTAAATATATCCAGTGAGGGAAAAAATCCCACAACCAGATAGACCATACCGGTTTCTCACCACAACAGGGCCTAACTAAATGCTTCCTGACAATCCTCTATTAAGTTCCCAGCCAAGCCCCTCTTCTTTTTTTTTTTTTTTTTTTTTTTTTGAGACAGAGCCTCAAGCTGTCACCCTGGATAGAGTGCTGTGGCATCACAGCTCACAGCAACCTCCAACTCCTGGGCTCAAGCGAGTCTCTTGCCTCTGCCTCCCAAGTAGCTGGGA
>CAUYRH010030492.1:0-14645 GCA_963574655.1 Perodicticus potto | reverse complement strand
AGAGATCTTTCACATCCTTTGTTAGGTAAACTCCCAAATATTTCATCTTCTTTGGCACTACTGTGAAAGGAATAGAGTCCTTGACTGTTTTTTCGGCTTGGCTATTGTTGGTATATATAAAGGCTACAGATTTATGGGTGTAGATTTTGTAGGCTGAGACATTGCTGTATTCCTTGATCACTTCTAAAAGTTTTGTAGTAGAATCCCTGGTGTTTTCCAGATATACAATCATATCATCTGCGAAGAGTGAAAGTTTGATCTCCTCTGACCATGTCTGGATACCCTTGATCGCCTTTTCTTCCCTAACTGCAATGGCTAAAAGTTCCATTCTATTGTTGAAGAGCAGAGGAGATAATGGGCATCCTTGCCTAGTTCCTGATCTAAGTGGAAATGGTTTCAATTTAACTCCATTCAATGCGATATTGGCTGTGGGTTTACTATACATGGCCTCTATTAGTTTAAGAAATGTCCCTTCTACACCATTTTTTAAAAGTGGTCGTGAAGGGATGCTGGATATTGTCAAAAGCTTTTTCTGCATCAATTAAGAAAATCATATGGTCTTTATTTTTTAATTTTTTTATGTGCTGAATTACATTTATAGATTTACATATATTGAACCAGCCTTGAGACCGTGGGATAAAGCCCACTTGGTCATGGTGTATAATTTGATTGATGTGTTGTTGGATTCTGTTTGTTAGGATCTTGTTGAATATTTTTGCATCAATATTCATTAGTGAAATTGGTCTATAATTTTCTTTTCTTGTTGGGTCTTTCCCTGATTTAGGGATCAAAGTGATGTTTGCTTCATAGAATGTGTTGGGTAGTATTCCTTCTTTTGCTATATTTTGGAAGAGATTTAGTAATATAGGTACTAGTTCTTCTTTAAAGGTTTGGTAGAATTCTGACGTAAAGCCATCTGGTCCCAGCCTTAACTTTTTAGGGAGATTTTGTATTGTTGATGCCATTTCGGAACTTGATATAGGCCTGTTCAACATTTCCACTTTGTTCTGGCTAAATCTTGGTAGGTGGCATGCTTCCAAGTATTGGTCAATTTCCTTTAGATTTTCATATTTCTAAGAGTAAAATTTCTTGTAATATTTGTTAAGGATTTTTTTGGATTTCTTTCTTCTTTTTTTTGTTTATTAAATTGTCATTTATTTTTGTTAAATATCATTATTAAATGAGATAATGCATATTACAGGCTTTAGCAAGAGTCTCACACATACTAAAAGTGAAATGAAAGTTATTATTTTCGTAAATTTAAAGACCATGATTCTATTTTATGGTTCTCATTATTTTGTTAGTTTTTATACTGCTATCGTCATGACAATTTGTTCCATTATTAATTTTTTTTTTTTGATTTCAAATGATTTTTTTTATTTACTATGTGCCCTTATACAGAAAAAAGAAGTGCGAGTTAAACTACACCATATGTACTGATATTATTATAATAATAAACACTTCCAACAGTTCTTTAATTATAAAAACATTTACATGTTAACTACAAATAGAAAAATGCTGAAAAACAGTATTCTTGTGAAATTTAGATTTCCTGAAGTATGAAGATAATACTGACAATGCCTCTTTGTGCCATATGCAGCTGACATTCAGGTTTTTTTTTTTTTGCATTTTTTGGTACTGTTTGAATTTAATAAAAAATATTTGCAGGCCCAAGTATTGACCTAGATAATTATTAACTATATAGGTAAGTAGACCATTTGGGTGTACCAGATATGTTCCATTAGTTTATATACTTCCATTTGGATTGAATAAGACTCTGAACCTTTATCCAGTCATCTGCCTGGCAGGAATTTAATCCTGGTCTTATTAAAGTTTCCAGCATTTCAGCTAATATATCACTTAAAGATTGTGCAAAGGTCTTGGGGTAGGTTGTAGAACAGGTTCACATGGCCACAGTCTAATGTCTTATGCAGTGACAAAGTATGTAAGCCATTGGCCCCACTAATTATCAACAAGACAGCCTTTTCCAAATCTTAAGGCAATTTAAAGTTTACTCCTTGAACCCTTTAGACCATATTTGGGGCTCTCCTGGGACCTACCTAGATCCCTAGGGTCCAATTTCCCAAGGTACATGAAGCTGTCATTTAACCTGCCCCCAGACTTTGTCCTTTGAGGGAGCAGGACATGGATTTCTAGTACTGAGGGACCTTTGGATCTTTATTTCCTTCCAAACTTGGATAAATCTGCCACCCCTGTCTCGTCTTATTATTTCCCTAGCAAGAATCTTTGTCTTCTTTCCTCACTGTCTGGTGTATCCCATATGTCTTCTCAATAAGTGAAGGGTTCCCAAAAAGCCCCATGTGTAATTTTTTTCCTCAAGTAGGTTTAGTCATGGCTCTGCAGTTACTCCCAGAGTGAGAGACCCAGGAACTGACTCCCTACTAGCACAAGTATGAGTGTGGGTGATACATACCTTAACACATAACATCTCAGTCCATTCTCCTACCCATATATAGACATAAAAGTAGATATAAATTTTAAAAACACCAGATAAAAAAACCACAAGGTAATAAATAAAGCTATTAAATACAAACAAATACACAACCCAATAAAATTTTTAGTAATAATATTGCTTATATGATGATGATATTTGAAGGAAAGTTCCTACCTCACTATGGCTCTGATTGTTCTGGCATGGCCCTTTTGAGATTGACATGGGTGTTCCTTTATGGGCTGTGTGATGATAACTTGATTTGTCCACAGTTTTTGTTTCAGTTACTTTGACCTCGTTTCATAAAACCACCTGTGATGCTGTTTGGACTTCTCATTGTACCAAAGCCATTATTTACATAATAAACATTACTCTTTTTTTCCATTCCTCTGGGAAAATTAAAGTAGTACTAATTGGTACCAACTCCATCACCAACACAAACATAGGCTTGGGTGTGGAAATTGTGGAAGAGTATTTTTTTTTTTTGCAGTTAGGCCAAGGCCGGGTTTGAACCTGCCAACTTTGGTATATGGGGCCGGCACCCTACTCACTGAGCTACAGGCGCCGCCCTGTGGATGAGTTTTTGATTATTACACAGCCACTAAGTCCATTTCTACTCATCACTTCAAATATCATTGAAATGCAAAGAGAAAATTAAGAATTTTTGGAATTGAATGCTTGGAACCTTAGGCATATATCCATGGGACGAATGCTTGGAACCTTAGGCATATATCCATGGGACTCCAGGGACTATGGAAGTGAGTTTGGAAACATGGCCATAGTTGTGTGAGTGTGATTTCTGGAGTCAGACAGCTGGATTTGAACTCTACCTCAGTTTCCACACCTGTAACATGAAAATGGTAATACGGCCTTCTGTGGTAACCATAGCGAATCACCACACACTGGGTGGTTTAGAAGAACAACACCAAAAATTATCTCAGAGTTCTTAAGGTTGAAAGTATAAGATTGAGGTATTGGTAGGGCCATGCTCTCCCTAAAGGCACTAGGAAAGGACCTGCTCCAGGCCTGTCTCCTGGCTTCTGGCATCCTCAGGCATCCTGGGCTTGTAGATGTATCACAGGGATGTGCCACCTTTCTGGGGTCTTATCCCTGTGTCTTTACATCATCTTCCCTCTGTCTATGTTGTTTTCTGTGTCCAAATTTCACGTTTTAATAAGAACACCAGTCATATTGAGTTAGAGCCCACTCTCATGACTTTTTTTTAACTTGATTACCTCTATAAAGGTAGAGGAAATTAGGAAATAAGGCCATATTCTGATATACTGGGGGCTAGAATTTCAAAATAATCTCGAGGGGGCACAATTCAACCTATAACACTATCCTTTGGTGTTCTGAGCATTAGAGATAATGGATCTAAACTGCCAGGCACATTTCAAGTGCTCAAAAAGGAGTTCCTCAGCACATTCATAACAAGATGGTTCATTGCCCCTCCCAGAGACACATTTCATGGCCATTTTTACACTCCACAATACCAACTGTAGTTTAGAATTTCTGGCATTGGAATGTGTTAGTGAGAGAAAGGCCCTTTGCTGCAGATCAAATTTCACTAAAATGTTTATGTGCACTTGAGGCTAAGGCTGTCAGATTATTTACTGTGTTAGTTTTCAAAAATCACTTTGCACCAGACTCTGAGTCTTTTGATGATATGCACTGCTCTATCTCCACCATCCAGCTGCTGCTTAGCCAGGACCAACCCCTTAGTCCTTCCAAATTTAGGCTTTGAGTTCTTTTCACGTAAAAGAAGCAGGCTGCTATACATTTTTTCCCCTTGTCTTTACTTTTTTTCTTTTTTCATTTGGATTTTGGGACTGAGCCTGTCTCTTTCACAAATGAAGAAAATTAATGCCAAGCTAGAGGCAGGACATCTTAAAAAGAAGACTTTGAAGGGAAAGAGATGTATATGATGTGTTGTAATGAGCATGACCTACTTTGTCCAAAGACCTTACAATTCTTGCATTTCAATACTGGGTCGTCATATTCTCTGCAGATTAAATTTCTAAGGCAAATGCAGAATAGTTCCCTTTGCCTCATGGGAATAAAAGTTTTCTTTGTGGAGTCTCATGCCCATTAAGAGCAAGGAATAGAGCCTAGCTCTCCAGGCCAGCTGAGGGTTTTTATGTGGTGGAGGGAGAGCAGTGGGGACAAGTGTTACAGAGTGCCCTATCGGATAGGTACACATTTGACACAAGAACGCTGAGTTATCAAGTTTTCTCCAAGGGCAATCATATATTTTGGGAATCCAGAGCCAAATTATATTTGACATTTCATTTAAAGCCTGAGACATCTTGGTGTTAAACCAGAGTCTAAGAATGCTAAAGCAGGAGGTCGTTCAATTTGACAGAGTGGATGTTTCTATTCCTATCTCACCTTCCTAGGTAATGGACAAGTCCTGATACTCCTTCCTTTTATTTCATCCTGATGAAAAACACTGAGTTAGCTCTCTGCTGAAATGACGCTATCTCAAAGTTATTTTCTCTTCACAGAAATGTGAAGAGAAAATACAAAGTGAAGACAATGTATCTTGAATCATTTGGAAGCTGCATTGTGGCTGGCATTATTTATGCAGTGGGTAACAAAGCTGTATTTACTTAGCTTGCATTTCATGTTGAAGAGGTATGGGAAGTTAATGAGTGTTTGAGTGGGAGATACATGAGCAAGACACCCATTAAGTGACATTTCTTCCAGATATTGAGTTAGAGCAGAGGGACTAGGAAAACCGCCTTTAACTCAGGGTGTAGTGATTCTCATCTCTTTCTTTCCTTTTATTTTTATTTTATTTTATTTATTTATATTGAGACAGAGTCTCATTTGGTCACTCTAGGTAGACTACCATGGTGTCCTTAGCTCACAGCAACCTCTACTCTTGGGCTTAAGTGATCCTCCTGCCTCATCCTCCCAAGTAGCTGGAACTATAGGCACCCGCCACAACGCCTAGCTACTTTTAGAGATGGAGTCTTGCTGTAGCTCAGGCTGGTCTCAAACGGGTGAGCTCAGGTACTCCACCCACCTCGGCCACCCAGAGTGGTGGGATTATAGGTGTGAACCACTGTGCCTGGCCTCGTTCTTTCCGTTTGATGAGAATTTTCTACTTGTCCATGTGGATTTGGGAAGAAGCAGGATAGAGAAGAGAAAAAAGACAAACAGAATGTCAGTTTGATCCAGAATGTTCCAAAAAGTGTGGAAATAAATATAGTCTAAAATAAGAAAACTTTACAAGTATTATGTTAGCATTGTGATACAGATATATAATTCATAGAGAAAACAATGTACATATGTTGGGCAATGATGCTTAATTTAATTTTTTGTTTACTGGAGTACATAATCAAAGCTATTTGAAAATTATCAGCCAATTGCCTTAGGAAGTTACAAAACAGAGTCAGTCCATCTTGTAGTGAGTATTTATTTTATAAATTTGTAGTGTGTAAATAGTTCTTTGTTAACCTTTGCAACAGAAACTAAGAAACACAAGTAATAGTTTTTGGCTCTAATTCACTCATAATAGGGAAGAATAAGGAGAATAGGTTGAATCTCCAGGGAGTTGCTGGGGGCTGAGAATGTGCATCCGTCTTTTCATGCCCGTGTCTATGTTGGGCCTCACATAAAGCAAGTCATGGAGAACAGTTGGTAGAGTAAAGAAATGAGTGACAGTGAATAAACAAATGAAAAAGTGTGCTGGCAGACTTATGCTAAGTGGTCTTGAAAGAAAAAAAATGTACAAGCTGCATGATCCTATTTTTTTTTGAGACAGAGCCTCAAGCTGTCACCCTGGATAGAGTGCCATGGCATCACAGCTCACAGCAACCTCCAATTCCTGGGCTCAAGCGAGTCTCCTGCTTTTGCCTCCCAAGTAGCTGGGACTATAGGCACCCACCACAACGCCCGGC
This sequence comes from Perodicticus potto, assembly GCA_963574655.1. Taxonomy (NCBI): domain Eukaryota; kingdom Metazoa; phylum Chordata; class Mammalia; order Primates; family Lorisidae; genus Perodicticus; species Perodicticus potto. The sequence continues at coordinate 8,288 of CAUYRH010030492.1, read as the reverse complement.
CATTTTTTGGTTGCAGCTGTCATTGTTGTTTGGCGGGCCTGGGCTGGATTCAAACCCGCCAGCTCAGGTGTACGTGGCTGACGCCTTAACCCATTGAGCCACAGGCGCCGAGCCAACATGATCCTATTTTAACTGCAAACCTCTACAAGTACAGCCACTTTCTTTTTCATAGGCTCCAAACAGGTCTCTGTTTTAACAAAAGCTCCTCCAATGATGGGCAGAGACGCAGTTCCCTCAAACATCACCATATTCCCTTCTCCAAAATGTTTTGCCTCATTATCCTCTCTCTTTTAAATACATCCCTATAATGTAATAACCAGATGCTACGGCACCAGTGCAGGTGCATTATAAAATCTTAGAAAATTAAAAATAAAAACCCAACTCAGCACATTCTCATCATCAGGAAGTTACCACTGTTACCACCTGGGGACATATCCACCTGAGCCTGAGCATATCTACAGCATTTCACACCAAAATGAAATCATACTGTACATATTATTTAGCCACTGGCTTCTTTTTTATTAGTGATATCTACCTTGTTTATCTTATCATATTATAAATTTGTCAAATATTCTCCCAAATAACATTCACATGACTTTTGTGGTTGGTTTCTCCTATATCAATCCAGAACCATAATGAACCATGTTATTGTAATACTAAACAGTGCCACGCTATAGCTGGCTTGTACCGCTCACAAGATTCAATTATTAAGCTTTCAAGAATTTTCCAGGGCAGTGCCTGTGGCTCAGTGAGTAGGGCGTCAGGCCCATATACCGAGGGTGGTAGGTTCAAACCCAGCCCTGGTCAAAATGCAACAAAAATATAGCTGGGCATTGTGGCTGGTTCCTGTAATCCCAGCTACTTGGGAGGCTGAGGCTGAGGTTGAGGCCCAAGAGCTGGAGGTTGCTGTGAGCTGTGACGCGGCAGCACTCTACTGAGGGTGACAAAGTGAGACTCTGTCTCTTAAAAAACAAAAGAATTTTCCAAGTGGGTTGATATCCCATTGATAGCTTGAAGTGGTCCCAGTGGGAGTATTTACAATAGGGAAACCAGCAAATATTGTAAATGAGGGCCTGCCCATGTCTCCAGTTGATTATGAAATATTACCAACAAGCCTTTGTCCCTGACCTCCTTTAATCTTGTGTGAGTCCCCTTATTTCTATTTTCTTATGACACTTTTCTTATGATCTGCTAATGAGAACAGTTCAGTTGTCCTGTAGAATATACTGTCTTCTGCATTTGGCTGGCTGTGGTGTCATTTAGCTCATATCTTTCTTGCATGTCATACGTGTCCCATATACTGACTATTATGTTGAAAGGCTTAATACTTTCCAGTTCAACATTTATGGCTTGCTATGAGTTGACTTTAGATATATAGTAGTGAGGTATACTCTGGACACATAATAGGTCATTGACCCATCATTACCATACTAACATTAACCCCTGGATTAAAGTAATGACAGTTTAGTCCCTTCATTATGGAATAACACCTTTCTCTTGGGACCTGAAAAAGTCATCTGTGTAGTATTAGTTTGCATTAGATGAAAGTATTACTGTGCAAAACCATTCATCTAGGGTTTTGACACCGATTGATAATCCTAGTGTGAAGCAGTTATTTAATTAGGGTTTCTAACAGGTTTTTAAAGATCCTGCCACTCTTTCTTCAATTGTTAGCTAACATTCTTGTGCAAAAAAAGTTTCCTTCACCAAGTGGGTGATTTTGTTACCATAAAACCTATTTACTAGCAGAAAGAGAGGATGAAGTATCAAGTCTTTCACTTTATATCCCAATTTTCAAAGAGAAGAGTTGTCTTAATACTTGCTTCATGTGGTGATAAATGAGATTTTTGTTACTTTCTTTTAAAATATCGTTATGGATTCATTGATTTTTTTTGTTTTTTGGTGATTCAACCTGTTGCAATCTATTAAGCTCATTATTCTTTTGTCATAAATTTGACCAGTTAGCAGCCCCTCCACATTGGCTCCTGAGCCATGGTTCCATTAGTCTTTGCAAGCTCCCTAGTTCCTGGCATGAGAAGTCCTAAGCTCACCTTCTTCCTTTTCTTACCTAGACTGGGTATCAACCATTTCTCCAAGGAGCCTTTGTTTCTTTTCATGGGGAACAGTAATAGAACAACACCTTGGTGAGAAAGAGATTCAGTACTGTTTGGTCCTTGCTTCTAGGACCTTTTAGGGTCTTTAAATATGTAGTATATGCTTGAAAAGTCATGATGTCATACTCACTATTTAAATTAAAGTATTAACATTAAGAGTGCTTTCACTTCTTAAAATTTTATTTTTGTATTCCATCTTTTGCACTGAAAGTTTTGATTCTTAACATCATTAAAATAATTATTTGCAGCTCGGCGCCTGTGCCTCAACGGGCTAAGGTGCCAGCCATGTACACCTGAGCTGGCGGGTTCAAATCCAGTCCGGGCCCGCCAAACAACAATGGTGGCCGCAACCAAAAAATGGCCGGGCATTGTGGTGGGCCCCTGCAGTCCCAGCTACTTGGGAGGCAGAGGCAGGAAATTCGCTTGAGCCTAGGAATTGGAGGTTGCTGTGAGCTGTGATGCCACATCACTCTATCCAGGGTGTCAGCTTAAGGCTCTGTCTCAAAAAAACAAAAAATCATTTGCTTTAGTATATATCATGAAGAACAGTTTACAAATACTAATACTTTACAACAAATAATATAATGACTCAGGGAGGTTTACTTTTTTAATTTTTTTATTAAATCATAGCTGTGTACCTTAATGCAATCATGGGGTACAGTGTGTTGTTTTCATATACAATCTGAAATATTTTCATCAAACTGGTTAACATAGCCTTCATGGCATTTTCTTGGTTATTATGTAAAGACCTTTATATTCTGCTTTCAGTAATTTTCACCTGTACCCTTGGTTTACTTTTTTTAATGTGCTTCTTTTGGTCTAAGAACATCTCACACTACTTATTGACAATAAAAATATGATTTTTAGTCCTTTGAATTAAATCCTTTTGCTGTTACCAAAGTGATGTAAAGTTAGGTATATTTGGTTCAATTTATTTTCAACTTGAGAAGGTTTTTTTTTTTTTTGTACAATTTCCTTGAAGAGTTAATACATACACATGAGTAAGAGGTCAAAATTGAATGAGATGTATTCATATAAAAGTCTTGCTTTCATTATTTCCCCCTTGTCAAATCTGTGTAATCATTTAATAATTAGTGTTTTGTTTATCATTCTAGTGTTTCTCATGTATCTATATACATATTAATATACATATATGAATATTCCCATATCTTTTTTTTTAATTTTTTATTGAGTCATAGCTGTGTACAATAATTCATGGGGTACAGTGTGCAGGCTTCACATACAATCGGAGATATTTTTATCAACCTGATTGATATAACATTCATGATATTTTCTCATTTACTATGGGAAAACATTTTTGATCCGTATTTAGAAGTTTTCTCCTGACCCTTCAAATATGCACCACATATATATTTACATGTGTGTGTGTGTGTATCCCCATTTGCTATAGACACCATTCTGTGTCTTGCTGTTTGTTATTCTACAATAGTTATTTTGATCTTTCTATATTAGTACATAAATATTATCCTCATTACTTTTTTTTAATCTTTGCAGACACTCCTTCTTGAGGGTATACAATAGCTATTTAACCTGTCTCTCATTGCTGTATACTTGGATTTTCCCCACTATTCCCTTTATGCAATTTCATACTTACACAGTTGTAAATGTGGAATAGGATGAATTGCAGTGTGAAAAGGCATTATTGTTTTGGTAGGTGTTGCCAAATTCTCCTCAGAAATGGTACCATCGTGCTAACTTATTAGCAATATGTACAAGACTGTCAATATTCTAATACTTCAACAACAGAGTGTTGTGAAACTTTAGGTGAAAATAGCATCTTTCTAGAGATTGTATTGGCATTTCTTTTAGTATATGTGTGATACTGTAAGTTTCTTTCCATGTTTAAGGAAAACTTGTGTTTTGTTGTAGTTCTTTACCTGTTCTCTATTGAATGTTGGCCTTTCTCTCTTAGATTTCTAGGAACTCTGTAAGATGAGCTTAACCTTTGTCTGCAATATAGGCTGAATTTTTTTTCTGTTTGTCATTTCTTTTGACTGTGCTGATGATACTTTCTGCCAAACAGAAGTTTTTATTTTCATGTGTTCACATTTGTCATTCTTGTCATCTGGGTTTTCAGTTATACTTAGAAAGGCTTTCTCTGCTCTGAAGTTTTATTTATTTATTTATTTATTTATTTAAAGTCTCACTCTGTTGCCTAAGCTAGAGTGTTATGGCATCAACCTAGCTCACAGCAGCCTCAGACTCCTGGGTTCAAGTGATCCCCCAGCCCCAGCTTCCCAAGTAGTATCCCAAGTATCCCAAGTAGTATCCCAAGTATCCCCAGTATCCCAAGTTTGGAATATATGTGTCACCATGATGCCCAGCTATTTGTTTTTACTGTTTTTAGTAGAGATGGGATCTCACTTTCCTGCTCAGACTGGTCTTTTGGCCTCCCAGAGTGCTAGTATTATGGGTGTAAGCCACCATACCCGGCCTTCTTTGCTTTAAAGTTTTAAAGGAGTTTGTTATTTTTTTTTCAGGTACAGTAGAACCGCTATAGTTTACCTCCTCTCTACAGTGACCAGCTCCTTAAGTTGACCTAATTTTAATAGGCCAGACATGCACCACATGTATGTACCAGTACAGTAGGCCTGGTTCCTTATGTTGACCACCTCTGTATGTTGACAAGTTTGTTATGGTCTCTTGGGTCATCAACTTACAGAGGTTTTACTATATTTGATTCATTTAGCTTATTATCTTCCATTATCTTTTCTAAGCCCTTGACCCTTGGCTCTCACCCTACTGATTTTTTTAACTGATATTTATGGAGCCCTTAATTCACTCCCATGAATGCCTCATTCTTGTATATTTTAGTTCCTCTATGCCTCTTCTCACATGGCTCTTCTCCTCTCAAAATATTACTTTTCCTTTATGTCTCTAAGTGAGTCATATTTTCATTGGTGATATCATTGAAAAGCATAGCCAATGTCTGCCTTTGTAGCTGCTGAAATTTCTATAAAATTTTATGACTGGTATCACTACTCATGATGGACTATTTACTGCTTTGTATTTTTAATTGGTACCTATATGAGCTACTTAACAATTAAATAGAAGCTGCTTAAAGTCCAGAATCAAATTCTATTTTTCAATGTTCCCCCTTCAGCTACTAGAAAATCATCTGCCTCTGTGATTGTATCTCAGATCTCTGGATAGTCAAAGCATCTGCCTCTAAGGAAAAAAAATTCTCTCTCATTCTCTCTCAGTCCTTTGTAGTCTGTTGAGAAATTAGTTGTAACCACTAATTACCTAGAAAAAACCCCATAAAATAAATATTCTTGGTAGTTTATTAGAATGTACCAAAAAGGATAGAAATATAAGGTATGAAAATTGCAATCAGGACAACGATTGCTTGTGGTTGATGGTTCACATCTCCCATGAATGATCAATCTCTCATTGATGCTCAACAAACCATGGGACCAAGATCTCTCTTCAGAGACAAAGGAACAGGGCTAGTCTGGATTTCTTGCTGACCGGACTACTCCAGAAATTAGTTCCTAAAAAAAGTGATTCTGAGGTAGAGCCACTATTGCATAGTACCTTGGACAGCAACACAAGTGGGGAAACAGCCAGCCCTTTATTGGATGAGTGATAGACCTGGGTCTATAATAGGTAGAAAAGAGGGAATAAAGGTGGAAGGAGCATTAAGAAAGCAAAGGCCCACCTTATTGCTCAGGGAAAATCACAACAAGGTCAGAGATAAGACAAAGGAGAAAGGACAGATTTATGCTAGGTGGAAAGAAGGGCATGTTTTGGGGTGGATAATGTTTTCTTAGATTACACCAGGCAGCTGCCTTCCTTCTTGGGGTCTAAAATTTTCTTCAACAACTGAGTCCTCCTTACTCAGTATAAAAAGATTCAACCTGTCTATGCCGTAGTAAGCCTGCAAATGAGAAAATCCAGAATTTTCTAGCTAGTGTTAAGGCCTCTTCCAAAGGGATATGTTGACTAATGAGGGAAGTTCAGGCCTTATATCCTGTATGGAAGGGTCTGATGATTATGGTTGGTAAAGTTGTTGCTTATGATTGGGTCCTGAAGTTTTGTGCATAATGGGTAAAAATCGGCTCATACATAATATTGGAATTTAAAGTTCATAACTGTTCCATCTATTACTTCATTCATTCATTTATTCAGCATATACTTGTTGAGTTTACTGTTTTCTAGCAACTTAGCCAAGCTGTAAATATGTAAAGCAAAATAAGATATAATCTTGTTTTCAAGAATCTTCTAGTAAAGAGCAATGGCTCTCCAGTTTTTTTTTTTTAATCTCACAGTCAGGCAATAAACACTTTTCAGCATGCACCCTGATTTTTAGTTATTCATAATAGAATATTTAACTATTCTTAAAAAATTATAAAATTTATACAAAAGCAAACCTTACAAAGCATTTCTAAATATATAAATCAAAGTATTAATATTTTTCTCTCTTAGAATGGTTTTGTAAAAATTATTGAATACAATACAAATGCATTATGGGTGATTGAAACCTGTCTCACATCCAAGTAGAAAGCAGGTCAGTTAAAACAGAATTTGTCAAGGACCTTCTTGCTTGCTTTTTTTTTTTTTTGGTTAAGAACAAAATTTTAATTGTATAATTTCTTGGTTTCTTTCTTTACTTTGTTTTTGTTTTTTGTTAAATCATAGCTGTGTACTTTAATGCAATGTTCTGGTTTTATATACAATCTGAAATATCTCCATCAAACTGGTTAACATAGAATTCGTGGCATTTACTTAGTTATTGTGTTAAGACATTTATATTCTACATTTAGTGAGTTTCACCTCTACCCTTCTAAGATGCACTGTAGGTGTGGTCCCACCAATTACCTTCCCTCCATACATCCTCTGCTTTCCCCTCCCCTCCCAATGAATGTTGGGATTCATTGAGGGTACAAGAAACCAGATTACACTGTTTGCATTTGTTAGGAAAGTCCCTCTTATAATCGTGTTTTGCCTCCAAAAGTTGTGGCACACACCAAGACCCCACTGTCCTCGCTCCTTCCCTCTCTCTGCTGTTCCTTTCCCCACCTCTCTCTCATTCTTTTTCTCTCTGCTCTCCCCTTCCCCCACCCCTGCCGTGTCGTTAATTGTCCTCATATCAAAATCAAGTACATGGGATTCATGCTTCTCCATTCTTATGATGCTTTACTAAGAATAATGTGTTCCACTTCCATCCAGGTTAATACAAAGGCTGTGAAGTCTCCATTTTATTAATGACTGAAGAGTATTCCATAGTGCACATATACCACAGCTTGTTAATCCATCCCTGGGTTGGTAGGCATTTAGGCTGTTTCCACATTTTGGTGATTGTAAATTGAGCTGCAATAAAAAGTCTAAACTTTTTATCATAAAGTGTCCTTATGATAAAAGGATTTTTTTCCATCTGGGTAGATGCCCAGTAATGGGATAGCAGGATCAAATGGGAGGTCTCTCTTGAGTTCTTTGAGAGTTCGCCATACTTCCTTCTAAAAACGTTATATCAGTTTGTATCAGTTTGCAGTCGCACTAGCAATGTAAAAGTGTATCCTTCTCTACACATCCATGCCAGCGTCTGCAGTTTTGAGATTTTGTTATGTGGACCATTCTCACTGGGGTTAGATGGTATCTCAGGGTGGTTTTGATTTGCATTTCTCTAATAATTATGGATGATGAGCATTATTTTCATATGTTTATTAGCCATTCATCTGTCTTCTTTAGAGAAGGTTCTTTTATTTATTTATTTATTTATTTATTTATTTTTTATTGGAATCATAGCTGTGTACATTAATTCAATCATGGGGTATAGTGTGTGGGCCTCACATACAATCTGAAATATTTTCATCCGCCTGTTCGACATAACGTTCATGAGATTTTCTCATTTGCTGTGTGAAAACATTTGTGTTCTGCATTTAGTAGGTTTCTCCTGACCCTTCAAAGATGCACCTCAAGTGTGATCCCACCCTTTATCTTCTCTCCCCCCCCTGTCTCCCTCCCCTTCCCTCCCATTCCCCGTTGCCGGGCTTATTGTGCTATAGTTGGGGTGTAGCCTACACGTGAAAGATATAAATTTGCTTCATATTAGGGCTGTATACATTGGATACGTTTTCTTCCATTCTTGAGATACTTTGCTAAGGAGAATGTGTTCCAGCTCCATCCATGTAAATATGAAAGAGGAAAAGT
>CAUYRH010030486.1:0-71326 GCA_963574655.1 Perodicticus potto | reverse complement strand
TACAGCCAAGAACATAGTAAGTTTAGCAAGCAGACAGCCCTCAGAATGTGAGAAAATATTTGCAGGTTATGCCTCTGACAAAGCTTTAATAACCAGAATCTACAGAGAACTCAAACTTATTAGCAAGAAAAGAACAAATGATCCCATCTCAGGATGGGCAAAAGACTTGAAGAGAGACTTCTCTAAAGAAGACAGGCACACAGCCTACAGACACATGAAAAAATGCTCACCATCCTTAATCATCAGAGAAAGGCAAATCAAAACTACATTGAGATATCACCTAACTCCAGTAAGATTAGCCCACAGAACAAGATCCCATAACCAGAGATGTTGGCGTAGATGTGGAGAAAAGGAACACTTCTACACTGCTGGTGGGAATGCACACTAATACGTTCCTTTTGGAAGGATGTTTGGAGAGTGCTGAGAGATCTAAAAATTTACCTGCCATTTGATCCTATAATTCCTTTGTTAGGTATGTACCCAGAAGACCAAAAATCACATTATAACAAAGACATCTGTACCACAATGTTCATCGCAGCCTAATTCATAATTGCTAAGTCATGGAAGAAACCTAAGTGCCCATCAATTCACAAATGGATTAATAAATTGTGGTACATGTATACCATGGAATATTATGCAGCCTTAAAGAAAGATGGAGATTTTACCTCTTTCATGTTTACATGGATAGAGCTGGAACATATTCTTCTTAGCAAAGTATCTCAAGAATGGAAGAAAAAATATCCAATGTACTCAGCCCTACTATGAAGCTAATTTATAGCTGTCATATGAATGGTATAACCCAACTATAACACAAGAATATGGGGAAAGGGGCAAGGGTAGGTAGGGGAGAGGGGAGGTTGGGGCAGAGGGAGGGTAATTGGTGGGGCTACACCTACGGTGCATCTTAGAAGGGTACAGGCGAACCTTGCTAAATGCAGAAGACAAATGTCTTCATATAATAACGGAGAAATTGCCAGGAAGGCTATGTTAATCAGTTTGACGAAAATAGTTAAGATTGTATATGAAACCAGGACATTGTACTCCTTGATTGAACTAATGTACACAGCTATGATTTGATAATAAAGACAATGAAATAAAAAAAAATAAAATAAATAAAAAAATTAATCATCCCTACTTATATATTTTGTTGTTGCCACGATTGCCTTTGGGGTCTTCTTCATAAATTCTTGTTCTAGGCCATTATCTATAAGAGTTTTTCGAACCTCCTCCTGTAGAATTCTTATAGTTTCATGCCTTAGTGCCAAGTCTGTAATCCATTATGAGTTAATCCTTGTGAGTGGTGAGTAGTGCACATCCTATTTCAGTCTTCTACATGTGGCTATCCAATTTTCCCGTTTCATTTTCTGACTGGGGCTTCTTTTCTCCAGTGTATGTTTTTGTCCTTTCACACTTGATTTTAATATCCATGGGGTTTATCCTATGTTAGAATTTTTAAATACATCAAATGATTCATATCTACTATGAGTTTCATTTTATATTTTTGTTAATTAGATGTTTTCTGTTTTGTGGAGAACTTGATAGTTAAAGAAAGAAAGGACAAAAAAAGGTGGAACTAAAAATACAAAAAAATTTTTCTTTTTGTATAATTTTGTCACAAATTAACACATTCCTTAACTAGTACATTTTAACATTTCTTTTGCAAAACACAGAAGCATTAGAGTATAGCAAAATAGATTATGATAGATCATCTTGCTTAGAAAATTAACAAAAATTAAATCCATGAATATCATTTTTTAAGTCCTTCTTTTGACAGCTAGCTGTGGTTTTCACTATGCTGCTTTATTCTTCATGAACCACAAAGAAAAGAAGTTTATGATTAAAGCATAGGGTTTGGTTTCATGTTCATTACCAATACTTTGCATACGCCGAATGTTACCAAGCTATAAAACTATGCAGCCATGGCATTGGACTCAGTGACCTGCCATGATGGTGAATTCAACAGGTTGACCTTATGGGGTGTAGGGCAGAGTTGTTGTTCGTTCTCGTCCTCCTTCCTCATCACCTCCTCTTTGTCTGCTTCTCCTTATTCCTCAACTGGATAAGAATTAGCCTTCTATTTGAATTAAACTGCCTTGGGTTAAATTTAAATCTGTAAATTTTCCATTTAACTCAGGTCATAAGGAAAAACAGCATATTGGCTTGAGTCTTACGATGTAAATGTGAGACACAAATCTGATTCAGAGGCAACCAAAAATTATTTATTAAATTCTGGAAAAATATTCTTAATATTTATTTTTTTAAAAAATACAAAAGATGAATGCAGGTGTAGTAAACTAAATCATTTCCTAGGTATCTGTATTCCCTGCTGCAATAAGAAAAAAATGAATAGTGTTTTTCTTTTCACTCTACTCTTGCATCCTGAGTAAGAAAGAGCATGCAAGGAGAAAATTAGCTAAATACCTGCATATTAATAGACTGTTTTCTGTCATCCAGACCTTTGGGGAAATATCAGATATTTAGGTAGGAAAGATAAAGCCAAGGAGATGCTTAATAAATTATTTTCATTGGTAAATGTTGAGAAAGCTTTTCAAGGGAACAGTCGTCATTTACTCTACATTGCTTCTACATAGCAGCAGTTACACAGTGGGTCACAAATGTTTGTGAGATGTGTAACAGGGACCAAATTATAAATAATAACTGAAGTGAAAGAATGCTTGATTTAAATAAAATTTCAGCAAACTTGAGATTGTCCCAACTACTGATTTGCTTTTATATAGTCTAACTCTTGAGCTGGAAGAAACAGAGAAACTTGGTTTCATTGGCCTTTTCCTTATATTTTTTTATATATTATTTGATACAATTTAACAATATTTACAAATAACTTATTTTTAAACAGTTAGCATCTTGCGAGGTTTAGCTTGCATATAAATGAGAAACGCACTAATCTCCTGACATTGGCCGGAGCAAAAAATGGCCTCACTAAGAACTATCATATTAACCTCTTATCTTCATTTACTTTTCCCAAAACTCTACTCTTTATCTGCTAAACAGACAGACTGGTAATTGTTCACTTTCCTCCTGTATTTTTATCAAGACTTATGAAATGGGGTTAAAGAAATCAAGACGAGATTGATGCATGAATCATTGTACTACAGCACAAATGAGACATTCCTTTTCCAGCAATAAAATGTAATTATTTTAAAGAAAGTTGTATATTATCCATGAAGTTCCTGATTACAATAATGTTAATAATAATGATACTTAATAAGTAAAATAATAACAGTTTCTAGGATCAGACATTTCTTCTTAACATTACTCATGTAAAAGATTTAAAGTGATACAAAACAATTATCTGTATGTTTGTCTTCTGAAGCCTATCTTTTCACTAAATGTGACGGCATTAGATCACCATTACTTGAAACATTTGGAAGAAAATTGCCTAAAATGCAGGCATGTTTATTCTCTAAAAGTAGAAAACTAAAGTCCATAATAAACTCATTGAAACCATCATTTGGATTATGGACCAAGATATTTGTGAAAGAGAGTCTCAAACTCTTCTATAACCACCTGCCCATGAAGTTCCTTTCTTGAATACATTTCCAATACAACTCAATATGTTTAAATTTATTTATGATGATAGCATAATTTTGTAATTCAGTTGGTAACTTCCACCTATTATTTTTTTCCTATGATCTTACTTTAATAAAACCGATAAATTCACTGTTAAAACCTCAATTGGATATTTGATTATGATGAGATAGAATTCTGAATTTATGAGTAAATTACAGCTTATATATCTCCAAAACAGAATCAATTCTTTAATGTACAGTACTATCACACTTTGCCAATGTTACACATGGAAACTGCAAATATAGTTAATTCTGATTAATCATTATGTATAAGAATCTCTGACAAAGCAGAACATGATATCTTTACAAAATAATTATATTGCATATTTCCTCAGACTTTGAATACGATCCGTATTACACACATATGTGGGTTAGAAGCCACTATATAAAGATGGATAATAAAAATAGATATATTTGAACCTGCAGGCTACTTTTACCCTTTATAAGGTTATATTGTTTTCGTACCAGTTACTAGAACTGAACATAATATTAGATGTTGAGTTTCCTAGCTGTCAATGGGAAAAAAGAACAGGAAACACGAAAAAAAATACCAATTCTTGAAGTTAGCAATCATTTCTTGTTGTTCTTCTCTCTCAGAAGTGAATGTATTTAGAGCATTTTCACTCTAGTATATGTCAACAGCTTTTTCTTCCTGAATCCCTAAATAATAGTAAAAGGCTACCATTGGACCTCAGATCAGAAAAAGTGATTCTATGAGATGACAAATTAATGCAATATGATTTTGTATAAAGATGTGGTTACCTAACTTCACACAGTAATAGGATTTAGCTTGTCCTTTACCTAATCTTTTTAAGATATAATGTCTTTTGAAATGGCATCTGAACAGCAGATTGAGAATGATGCTTTAACCACATTTGGAAAATTGATTCTCTATTATTTGTTAAGATCATATTCACAAGCATTGGATGCCAGATAGAAATAGTAGAGAATAAATTGGCTTAATGGTAGGAATAAAGTGAACATAAGTAACATGAAAACATAAAATAGGAAGAAGCTATTTTGAATGTAGGGAATAAAGTAACCAGATAAAAGTAAATTACCAGAAAAAAATATAGATGTTGAAGAGTTAGGAAAAAAATATTGAAACAGGTCTTTGATGTAGATAAGTTACATTACACCAGCTGCCATTCATAAAATCAACAGCAAAAAGCTGGAAGGTCAGAATAATTTGGCAACCAAGACTAATGCTGATTAATTATTTTGTATGAAAATCTGCACTTTATATGGCAGGAGATAAGATCTCTGACAAATAAAATTGGATATTTTATCAGACAGCATTGCTTAGTAATTAACTCCTTCTTAGAACCGCACATGGATATTTCATTAAGTCTCAAAATGGTTTTTTTATGTTAGGTCCTTATTGTTAGAAGTCATAAATGCTATTTTTGATGCAGTTATATTATTTTTCAATTACTGAGAAGAAATAAAAACAAATGAAAAATGATAATTTGCCACTCGTGGACCATTAAACAGGCTATATATGTAGTCTGCAGTTTGGGACAATGGTCATTGTAGAACAGTTATTTTGTTGGCTTTTATTTTTAATAAAATTTTCTGGTTTTTTTGCACAGACTTTGTCATACAGATTCTTCTACTTTTCTTGATTTTACCTTACAGTAAAATCTATTTCAGTAACCTGTCTTATGTTTTTCATTTTCTTTATTTTTTAGAATGTGAAATTTATAAGGCTACAACTATTGGCTGTATAAATGTTTGCATTGGGAGGAAAAAATATTCATGTGGCCTCTTGATTTTAATGTTACTTATTTATATTTACTATTTCAACTGTGAAACTTAAGCAAATTTATATTTAAGACCTAAACCTTGTGTTAGGAACTGTGGATAGAAAAAAAAAGGGGGGAACATGTCATAAGTCCTGTCACCAACACTTCCTTTGAAGGAAATGTGGGAAAGTGAAATATGCTTCCTGAGGTACAGGGCCAGTTCCTTCTGTGCACAATGGGGGTATGTGTTCGATGTGTCCACAAACACACAGAAATAAGGCTAGTGTGGGCCCGAGAGAGTTTCTCTTTTCCTCTTTAGAAAGATGAGAAATCTGAGGAGCAGCACAGTTAAGTGATTTGCCCAAAGTCACCTACTAAGATGGTTAAAGGGGCAACTGGTGAGAGTAGAATAAAGTATTTTTTTTTTTTAACCAGAGAGCCAATGCAATCTCTCCTTTACATGAAAACCATTTATTTTATTTTATTTTTTATTTTTTTATTAGATCATAACTGTGTACATTACTGCATTTATGGGGTATGATGTCCTGATTTTATTTATAATTTAGAAAGTTTACATCAAACCAGTTAACATATCATTCACGTCACTTATTTAATTGTTGTGTTTAGACATTTATACTCTACTATTCATATATTTGACATGTATGCCAGCAATATGAAAACCATTTGATTCAGGAGTTGGCAAATTTATTTAACTCTAAAGGGTTCGAGTTAACACTTGGTTGCCTTACTTTTACTTCTTGCTCTGCCTTCCCCATCTCTCTTATTTCCATACATTGAAGTATTTTCCTTTCCTTTTTTTTTTTCCATGCATACAAGAAACTAGCAGGGAGGAAAAAATTTTGAATAACTATAAAACACCAAAGGGTTATCTTGAAAAATCAACTGATCCTTAAAAGTTACATCTTGATGATTTAAGTTTCAATTAATCAGAAAAGTAGAGGTGAAGGGCCAGATTGCATTTTCCTATGCACCGCCTCATTTCATCAGTGTGCAGAGTTCCAACTAATTGCGATGAGAACTCCATGTACAGAGAAGCAATGAGTGGGGTGCAAGACGCATATTAATTTTGTAGAGCATTTCCCCCAATTACATCTTTTTTTAAATTAAAGGGGGAAGTGCTTAGTTAAACAATTCAAGACACCCAAAGAACACAAAATGTAGCTGGGATCCCTAATTAATATGTGTTTTACAGAGAGGAATGCTTGTAAGTTTAAAAACATTGGGGAGTTTGATGTTATTTTTGAAATAAATTTTTAATTAAATTTTCCTTAATTGAGCATACTGAAATTCCAGTAAAGGATGCCTATGAAGTACTCCTGGGGGTGTGGAGCAGATCCACAAAGGTGTGGAGAAATATACGCATTGGGCTGAGTATCTCATTAATTCTTACAACACCCTGGGAAGAAGAGAGAAAGCATAATGTGCAAGCCACAATTCACTGAAGTGAAATGACCTTGGAGAGAATGTGAAAACCTTTGATGTCTGGGGACTAAAAGAAGCCTAACACAGTTTCTTCCCAGCACTTTTTCTCATCTTCATGTTTTACCTTGTGACTTAAGGCAGAATTCTACATATGGTGAGCTCCTATACCCTCTCTTATAGCACAGAGATAAATTTTTCAGTGAAGGCGGGTAACATGTATCTTTTTGTCTTATCAGAGTGAACAATACAATTTAATATTTATCTCCATGTACCAGACACGGAGTGCGCTCTATGAGAGGGCTAGAAGTGAACAGACCAGCATCTCTCCTCAGACTCTCTTCATCAACGGTCATACCTTGTGTCATAGTGCCAGCAATGTGCAAAACTCTGAAAAAAATTTAGTCCTTTCTCACTTAGCACAATTTCCATTAAGATATACTGGTATCATGAATCTGAGAGTTTTCACAGATGGTCCAAGGCTTCTAGATATTAAAATGAATATGGGAGACAAAGAGGAGATGACTTTTCCTGAAGGGCCCTCAGGAACTGATAGATAAGAAAGAAAATAAATAAGAAGACAATAAGTGAATAGCCGCAGGCTACAGGAAATCAAAGAAAAGATAGGTCTGTGAGATGTATCAGCCACGTAAAATAAAATTCGTGGACAAGATGGGATCAATATATAGAGATCAGATCCTCAAGCCAATCTCAACCTCCATTCTGAACTATGCACCTTAAAGTTAATCTTCTTAACATCTATTCTTGGGTTGTCACCCAAATAACCATCACAAAATCTGACATACTAATTCCAGATGTCAAATCAAAATGAAATCCCGGGGACTAGGTGCACTGGAGGCTGTTAATGCAAGTAGGAAGATTTTATTTTGCCTCCTAAACTTGCAAGAAACTTCAGTCAGGCTCAGGGTACCTGTCAGTATAAAACCGGAAGTTTAAAGATGTATGATGCCTTTACTTCTCCTAATCAGTGAATATTATGGAAAAAAATTAATAGCAAAATACGATCCAAATACACATAATATAATTTTTTCATTTTTGTTTCTAAACTTCAAACTTCTTTAGGATCATTTCGTGTTATTTATGATTGTGTCTGAGACTCTTACATGTTTACTGACACTGAATATTAAATATTTGTTAAAATAAATGAGTGCTTTTTTATTGCCTCTTTTATAGTAATGATTAATTATCTTTTATAATATTAATTTTTGTGAATTATTTGGAAAAACCTACTTTAGCACAACATATAAAAATAGATACAAGAATATTTTTATTTAAAAAATAAATAATTTTAACAAAAGATTTACCAGAATCTGTCCTTTAAAGTATCAAAGGTTTTGTCTGTGTTCAAAACTAAAACTTAATTTACCAAATACAAATATCTGATTTTATGTCAAAATATCTATGGCATAAGTTCTATGCCAAACTTAGTGATATATTGTAATCATTTTATTTAGTTATTATTTGCATAGTGACTCTGTATAGATCACAGCACAAGTGTTGTATTTTATTAATAACTCACATTAATTTTGGTATTTTAATTCAAAATGCATGTAAATACAGTTTATGCTGAAATTTGGTGCCAAACTTCCACAAAGCACAATTTTCTTCACTACCTTGCATCCTATTTACTTTTTCTTCTTTCTTTCCTATTTGATGCATAGGTTACACTATTTCTATTCAAGGAAACCTCTAAAACTCATTCTTAAGTTCCTAGATAACCTTTAATATAATATCATGCTGAGATTTATACAGCTATTCTTCCCTCCTGTATTATGTTTTATTAAAATAGCATTTTGCCCAAGTGTCTAGATACCACATCTCAGAAGCTTTATATCAAACGATATACACAGATGTATGTTTTCTGAGCTTGAAAAGTATATAAATGTCAATTGAAAATAATAATCATCATGACAATAATGGTTATGCGACTCTTTATTTGTATAGCACTATGACAAGAAAGCTATTTATGAGACAACTGCCAAAATAAAGGAAGTTGAAGGATAAGTCCAAAAGACATATCCATAAGAAAAGGAAAATTATTGTATTTTTAAAATCACACAAAATATAATTTTAAATGCCCCCAAATATACTACATAGTTTTGTGGATTTATAAATCTGGATTTCTTACCTCATGGAATTTGTATGGCAATAATAGTATGCAATTCTGACATGTTTAAAATTTATAAGAGATATCAAAGCATTCTGACATTCATTGCCTTTTTTATTAGAGATGATAAGAATGGACTATAGGTTATGACATTTCCTTTCAATGAAAATTCTAAAAATTGCTCTTTAGTGCACAGATAACCTTCAATATCATATCACACTGGTCTTCAGAGAAAATGATTCTGTCTTCTTTTTCTGTACTTCTCTCATATAACACTTGTCAAAGTAGCTATGGGATGCGTGTTATAGCATCATACCAAGGGAAGTTGCTAGGTGGGTATTCTTGCCTTTCTAAATTAAAAGTTCTAAATTAAAAGAAGAACAACTATCACTATAATCAAAACCACCCTGTATTTGATTTTTAATAAATAGCTGATTCCCTTCAAGGTGTTTGGGATAGACGGAAAGCCCAAATCTTTTCCACCCGTTGCTTTTATTTCAAATCAAGCCAATCAATTTATAAAGCTTGATGAAGGAGGTGTAATTAAAGGTCTGCTCTGAAATGTAAGGGAGATATTTTAAGTATTAAGTAAATTGTATTATCGTTGGAGATGAGAATGAATGGAAGCAAAAAGAAAAAATAAGGTGTGTCACAAAATGAGTGATGATGGATAAATAGGACCCACATAAAAGAGCAAAAGACTCCTGTGAGTATAAGAGCTAAGCTTTAAATAAACCACAAGCAGAATAATCCTGAGTGACACCTTTGGGCCTAGAAATAAGGGAAAAAATCTGACTAAACAAACATTTCATCTAGTTATCTCATAGCAACAAGCACAACACCAAATTTGACCAAACTGAGAATAAATTACTTCAATGACCCAAGAATCTCCTCTAGTAATTATCAATGGGGAGGCAAAATAATTGAAGTTTCATCTAAGGCAAATATTCTACTTCCATTACTCCGGATTAATATAAGAGAATGTAAGTTAGAAATGTAAATATTTTATTAGTTCAAATTGTGATTGTCCTGTACAAAAGTGCTCAACAGGATGGTAAAGAAGGGAAACATAAATAATTTGTATTGAAAGGACACCTTTTCAGCTCACAGTTTTGAGGAAGAGACTTTGGAAGCAATTGTGAAAGTGGATGTCACTTGCAGTAATACAGTTTACGTGGGGGAAGAGCATCGTCTTTAATCAATGGCGCTCTAGGAACACAATACCAATTTTATCATAGATGGGCTAAGTGTCCCAGAGGAAAAGCTTCTCTATAAAAAAATGAAAAAGAATGGTATGTTTCATTAGCAAGTAATCTCTGTGTTCATGTGTGTGGTAGCTATTTAGTTCTATTTTTCATCACTAGTGAATATTCTAGATTTGATTCTATCAAAGCATTGAACTAGTTTGATCAGTTGCAGCATTCCCTTCACCACATTCCTTCTTGGATCTAACCAGCTATTAGAATTGATTCATAGGCATAGCAAACATCATAGACAAACATCACTGTTAATTTTAAGTAACATATTTTGAATTTCTTCTCCAGACAAGAGGAAGTATGTATCCAAAACACCCTAAAATGATATCCAGTATTTTTAAATTTAGGCATATGTCCTTTTCCTTGCTTCTTTCTGTTACATTCTAATTATATGCAAGATAAACCAGAAGATTTATTTCATGTATCTCAGGCTATCTTTCCTGAACTGGTATTAGATATTTGGATATGAGAAATTGAATAATACACAAAACAGGTCTCTGAATTAATTTTGCAGTTATTCAATTAATTGGCATGGGCTTTTTATAAATCATTGCTATTCTTTTGAACAAATAATTACCTTATCTTAAAGACTATATTCTATAGTACAGAATTTCCATGAAGCATGTGTGATAATATAACTATTACCTGGAATTCTCAATGAGTTTGCTTATTATGTATTGTCATGAAGTTATGCAGCATGTGGAATTTTTTTGGAGGCTTTTTTCACTTAGCATAACATTTCCAAGGCTCGTCTGTCTAGCTAGCACACACCATCAGTTCTTCCTTGCTGGAACTTTATCCAATTTATTACTGCAAATACTGTGATCACGCTACCTATGTTTATCTATTTGTCAGATGATAGATATTTAAGTTGCTTTTATTTTTGTCTTCATTTTTTAGAGACAGGTTTGCATTTGTTACCCAGGCTGGAGTGAAATGGCACAATCACAGCTCATTGCAACCAGAATCTCTAGTGTTCAAGTGATTCTTCAGCTTCAGCCTCACAGTAGCTGGGACTACATGCATGTGTCACCCTTCTCAACTAATATTTTTATTTTTTGTAGAAATCAGGTCTTACTTGGTTGCTCAGGCTGATCTTGACCTCATGTGATCCTCCTGCCTTGACATCTAAGATACTGGAATTAAAGGCATCATTTTATATTTTGGCTATTATGTATATTATTGCTATGAAAACTTGTGTGCAAGTAATTGTGTGTTCATGTGTTTCCAATTCTCTTGGATATGCCTAGGATTGGACTTGTGTTTCATATGGCAGCTCTATTTTAGAATTCTGAGAAACTGAAAATTGTTTTTCAAAATGAATATGCCATTTCACATCCCCAGGAACAATGTATGAGTGTTTGAGCTCCATGGAATTCTCACCAACACTTACTATTTTTATCTTTATAATTTTTGCTACTCTAGTGGTTTTGAAGTGGTATCTCATTGTGATGTTAATGAGATACTCTACACTTACAGTAACACAGTTTACATGGGGAAGAGCACCATCCAGGTACAAATTCATTGACCATTTGCTTATCTCTGTTAGAGAAATGTCTATGCAGGATTGTTGCTCATTCTTTAATTGAGTTATCTATCTTTTTTTATTGGGTGGTCAAAGTTCTTTGTATATTATTCTGGCTTCAAGTCTTTTGTCAGGAATACAATTTCTAAAAATGTTCTACCGTTATATAGGATTTTTTTCTTATTCGATGATGTCCTTCAATGGAAAACTTTTAAATATTGATTATTTATCAATTTTTGTTATGTTGTTTGTGCTTTTTGTGTTGTAACCAAGAAACCCAGCCTAACTTCAGTCCACAAAGGGTTACCATTATGTTTTATTGTCAGGAAATTAATGGTGGAAGTGCTTATGTTAAGTGGTTTATGTTTATGACACAAGTAGAGATAATTTTTGTTTATGGTGTAAATTACACATCCAATTTCATCATTTTGCTTGTAGTTATTCGGTTATCCCAGAACAATTTGTGGAAAGACTATTTTTCTCCACTTGAAATGGACTGCTAATTTATCAACAAATCAATTGATCATAAATGTAAGGATTTGTTACTGGATTCTTTATTCTATTAAAATATATATACATATACACACACTTGCACTCTTACACCAATAGCACACACTCTGGGCTAATTAAGTTTGTAGTAGGCTTTGAAATCGGAAAGTGTGTGGGTTCCAACATTATTCTTATTTTTTGAGATTGTTTTAGCTATTGTGGGTCCCTATTAATTCCACATTAAGTTTAGAATCACCTTATCAATTTATGCAAAATTAAAAAAAGAGCTGGAACTTTGATAAGGAAAGTGATCAATCTGTTCATAAATTCGGAGAATATTTACTATCTTAACAATACAATGTTTTTAGATCCATGAAGATGAGATATATTTTCATTGTCTTAAATATTATTTAATCTATTTCAATGTTGCTTTATAGCTTTCAGTGTGCAAATCTTATATTTACTTTGTTAAATGTATACTGGGCACTTTAATCATTCTGTTGTTACTATAAATAAGATTGTTTCTTAATTTCATTTTTGGATTATGCATTGCAATATGTAGAAATGCTGTCAATTGCTTATGGCCGGGTGTTCTGCTTCAGTGCTGAACTAATTTATTATTCCAAAATATTTTTAATTAGTGGAATTTTTGGATTTTGTACATAAAAGATCAGCTATCCACAAATAAACATGCTTTTCCCCCTAATCTGGATGACTTTTATTTCTTTTGTTGCTTAACTATTGTGGTCAGATCCTCGAGTATACTGTTGAACAGAAGTGGCTACAGGGAACATCCTTGCTCTTGATCTTAAGAAAAAATCATCTATTCTTTCTCTGTTAAATATTTTAACTGTGGGTTTTTCATAGATATCTTTATCAGGATGACGATGCTTCTTTCTCCTTTTCAGTTTTTTAGGGTTTTAAAAATAGAAATGTGTTAGATTCTGTCAATTATTTTTTCCACTTGCATATTGAAATCATATCATTGAAATTGAAAATCATATCATTTTTGTTTTATAGCAGTGGTTCTCAACCTTCCTAATGCCTCGACCCTTTAATACAGTTCCTCATGTTGTAGTGACCCCCAACCACAAAATTATTTTCATTGCTACTTCATAACTGTAATTTTGCTGCTGTTATGAATTGTAATGTAAATATCTGATATGCAGGATGGTCTTAGGCAACCCCTGTAAAAGGGTCCTTCAACCCTTAAAGGGGTCGCGACCCACAGGTTGAGAAATAGTATTTTGTTAAGGTGGTGTGCTAGCTTGATTGATTTTCATTTCTTGAACCATACAAAAGGTTTTTATTTCTGGAATACTCTCACTTGGTCACATTTTATAATATTTATCACATATTACTGGATTTGGTGTTAGTATTATGTTGAGGATTTTTCTACCTTCATCAGACATTGGTCTACAATTGTCCTTTGTTGTGATATTTTTATCTGATTTTGGTATCAGATTCAATTTAGTGGACAAGGATGGGTCAGCAAGCATGGGTCATAATGTTTTGCCTGATGATAAAGGTCATGGATCTTGCAGTTTTACTAAAGTTCAGCTCCTTGTCTTAGAGAGACAATTTCCAATTTGTGTTGTGGTTTTGGTTAACTGATAGAGTTCAGAAAATGGTTGATTTTTAGGTGTCTTTGGGTTGTTTTAGAGGAAAAGCGGTTATACCAGAGTCCTTTATTTGCCATAACAGTTACATATGTTATATTTCCAGCCATCATTCTCTAGTTATTAGAGGACCTGCCCTATATTTGTTCCAATTCGTTCATGTCTTCTATTTTATAATATAAAACTTCCAGTTTAGTTTAGGCCTAGAATCTAAACCACCTCACATTAAAAGTACACATAATGTTACATTAATCAGGTGGATAAAAAAATATCTCCGATTGTATGGGAAGCCCGCACACTGTACTCCAAGCCTGAATCATTGTACACATTTATGACTCAAAAAATAATTAAAAAAAAATAAAATAAAAGTACACATAAAAGTCAAAAACAGTATGAGCTGTTAAAAAAATAGAAGTCGAAGATTTTCACAGCTCATTACATCGTTCTCCTGAAAATCTTTTACTATACTTTATACTTCACATTTCTTCATCCCTGTAAAATTTTTCTCTCTTCCTGAGTTGATCCCCTTTCTATTAGCATTTTGTTCAAATATCTATTATACTACTGCTTATATAACTAAACTGCATCTCTTGATATTCATTTCTTCCTTTATACACCCGAATACCTATTCTATAATAGGGATATGTAACCTTACAGCGAACCAGAAAGTTGTTTAAGATTGTAGTTTTTGCCCAAATTGGGGGAATTTTCAGCCTTTGAAATATTCCTTGAATTCTTTCCATTCTTGCTCCCCTGACCCCTATTCTTTTCACTGAGATTTCAATGTCATAAATGTTAAATCTTTTATTTTACTTCAACGTGTCCCTAAGCTGTATTTATTATTTTATTTTTTTGGAATATTTTTTTTCTATTGTATATATTGGGTAATTTTTGTTGTGTTTTTCAAGTTTTTTTGAGTTGTTTGTGTCCTCTTATAGTCTCCTCCCTACTGTTGACCCCATGTCCTCAAGTTTTTCTTTCAGTTATTGCCATTTGTAGTTTTAAAATTGTCATTTAATTCATCTTTATATTTTTCGTTTATTTGCTAAGCATTTCTTTTTGTTTGAATCATATTCATGATGACCATGGAGGCATTTTTTATGAGTGTTTGAATTATCATCATATAATTCTAATATCATTTCAATAGTGCTTTCTATTAGTTGTCCTTCTAAATTCAGTTTAAAACCTTCCAGGTGTGTGGTTTAATGAGTGATATTCAATTGAAGCTCATCATGTGAATCCATTCATGCTGCCTTTACAAAAACGCCTTCTATATACTGGGTGATTAATATACAAAAGAAATTTAGTTCTTATAGTTCTGGAAACTGAGAAGTCCACAATCACCTCCCTGACAGAATTAATGTCTGGGGACAGCCTCTTCTTCATAGATCGTACTTTCCAGCTGTGTCTCAACATGACAGAATGGGTTAGCTGCCTCCCTGGGGTCCCTTTAATAAGGGTACTAATTTCATTCATGAGGGCTTATCTTTCCTTACTTGCAATACTAACACATTGCGCATTAGATTTCAGCATATGAATTTTTTTGGGGGGGGGCACACATTCAGATTATAACATCTGGACATTGTCAGCATTATGTTTTAATACCCTGGATCTCATTTAAGTCTTAGCTGACTTTCTCTGGTATTGCTCTTGCAGTTGACTGGGGAGAGGCAGCCTTGTTACCGCCATGTGGGGTAGAAGTCCAGGTTTTCCACTTGGTCTCTTTTGCCAGCCAAGGACTAGGGCTATTTGTTACTTCTGGGCGGAAGTAGGAATTCAGGCTACCCATTACGCATCTGTTGATATCACTCTAACTGTGAGGGAGAGTGGTACCATGTCATTGGTCCTTACTGGACTCCACTGATACTGTGGGTGGAAGACTTTCTAATCCAAGCTGAGAAGAAAGTTCTAGCTTCCCACTGTCTCCTCTGACACAACCTTT
This sequence comes from Perodicticus potto, assembly GCA_963574655.1. Lineage (NCBI taxonomy): Eukaryota > Metazoa > Chordata > Mammalia > Primates > Lorisidae > Perodicticus > Perodicticus potto. The sequence continues at coordinate 55,592 of CAUYRH010030486.1, read as the reverse complement.
ATGGGTGCGTCAGATCATTTTGTTACAGCCTGGCAAGAGCAGACACCTAGGCTCACCATCCCCTTCCTCCGGGGTGGGGCTCCAATTTTGTCTATTTTCCCGTACTGAAATTGCATGTTTATTATCTAAAAAGTTTTCAGACTTGCTAGGGTGCCTCCTTCCTGGGTTTCGGCCACACAGAATAGGCTTCACTTGAAGATTTTTGGCTGCACTTGTTGGTATTTCTAGGTTGCTTCTATAGTAACCAGTCTGCTATAGATGAGGCAAAACTTATTTCCTTGCATCTTAAGATCCTTAACTAATCTGACTTATTCTTTACAGCTTTCAGGGTTGTTTTATCTTCCTTTCTTATATAGTACCTAGAACTATTAGTTATATTCAGTGAGAGAGTTAGAGAAAAGTACGTCTGTTTTGTCTTTCTGGAAAGGGAAGTTATCTTAATATATGTCCACCCATAATTTTCTTATTACATACTGGCTACAAAGTAATAAATATTTGATAAATCATTGTTAAACAAATGACTTATTAGCAGAACTTTAGGTCTATGTTTATGGGAATCCTTGAATCAGTTTCACTTCTGTTTCAGGATGATATTGGGGTTATTTGAGGTTTACAGAAAACAGCATTCTAGGTTAAAGGAAGTATCATTGAATTTTTAAAAACCTTTATAGTTTCTGTCATAATATTTTATTTGAATAAAATATTTGATTTGAAAAAGAGCAAAATTCGTATTTTGCCATTGTTGCTGCCGTCATTTGCATTTGAAAATCCCCTAAAACACTTTATTCTTTAAACATATTATTCTTTGTTGTTCTGATTTACAGCTTCTAAATAATTTAGAGAATGTAATTTGTAATTAGGAACATTCTCACTCACATATGCAAATTCTAATGACTACTTGTTATGATCTTACTATTTTTAATAACATTAGTACTGCTAGGTTGAAATTTCTTAAAGATCAGAGTACTTTTAATAACTCAGTGTTCTTTTTATAATTGCTGAAATTATTCATCTTATTTTCCATTCCATGAGTACTGGTTATTCTCTAATATTACAGTGCTTACAGAATATGACATAAATACCTTGGCACTTAGAAGGCAGTGAACAATTGTCATTTAGAGACTCTGTAGTTCTGGGAACCAGAAATAGAGTTTATTTAAAAGACTTCTTCAGTGGAGATCTGTGACAGGCAGGGCTTTGACTGAGGCATTATTCTAGCCCTCAGCTCCTTTGCTAGTTTTAGATTAATTTGAACCTTTCAAGTGCTATTTTTAGTATCTCCATTGAGTAAATCAACTAAGCCAAGTTCAGTTCAAGTAACCATGCCTTCAACGAAAAACATTTGCCAGAAAATTATGTGGTTGCAGTGGTTACACTGGAATTAAGGGAAAAATTCCACATGTTCAGGAGATTTTAGAACAGGTAAACACTGCGGGAGGAGAGGGTCTCTGTGAAGCATCATTGCTGATGTAACAAAGTGAGTTGTTAACAGACCCACAGCCAGTCCTGCCCCCTAATAAAGAGCGAATGGGAGAGTGAACCCTCACGTAAACGAGAAACTTTGGGTGATCATAATTTTCAGTGTGGGGGGATTAATTGTAGCCAGTGTACCTCCCTGTTGGAGAGAGATGGAGAAGGCTGTGTATGTCTGGGGACAGGGAGACTATGGGAGATCTCTGAACCTTCCTCTCAGTTTACTGTGAACCTAAAACTGCTCTGAAAAATTAAGCATTTAATTAAACAATGGAATGACAGAAGCACTAACACCAACATCACCCTTCTAAAAATTTTTTAACCGTGGAATGATCTTGTTTTGAGCTGTCCATCATATATGTGTGTGTGTGTGTGCCTCACGGTAGCTTGATAGATATATTTCAATTTATGAAAAAAGAATTGAATCTCAGAAAAGTTAAAACAATGTTTTTACTGTAACAGTGATTACTTGAGGCCCCAAGGCTTTAACCCCAAATCTCTCAATTTTCAGAATATTTCCTTCTTACATTTTAACAATGAGAATCCTTCACTGTTGGTAATTGTGTTTCTTTTCTTGTATTCTTTTTATTGTTTGTTTATCATATTCTCTGTAAGTGATATTACAGTTCTAGTCCTTCTCTTCACCTGCCAAAAGGTCTACTGTACTTCATCAAATCCAGGATGATATCTATTATAATATGCAATTTTTATTTTTTGAGACAGATCCTCAAGCTGTCACCCTGGGTAGAGTGTTGTGACATCACAGCTCACAGCAACCTCCAACACCAGGGCTCAAGCAATTCTCCTGCCTCTGCCTCCCAAGTAGCTGGGACTACAGGCACCAGCCACAAGACTGGCTATTTTTTAGTTGCAGCTGTCATTGTTGTTTCATGGGCCAGGCTGGATTCGAACCTGCCAGCTCAGGCGGATGTGGCTCAAGCAACTAAGGCACCAGCCACATAATATGTATTTTTTAAAATGTGCTTTCAAAAAGAAAAAAATCCTGTCATTTAAATTACATGGGACTGTAGGACACAGTCAGATTTCATAAATATTAACATGTAAATCCAGTCATTGTCCAATCATGCTGTTGATGGAACTCAATAAAGCCTTTTCTATTTTTTTTTAGGCCAAAGTAGTCTCCATGTGTTGGGTTATTATATAGCTAATAGAAAAGAATGATGATCATAATAATGGAAAATAAGGAAAAGTAAGGATTAAGAAGACAAAATATGAATCTAGATTCCTCATTCTTAAACATTAATTTGTACTTTGTCTTAGGACACTTTTCTGTCAAGAACCGCAATTTCCTTCGGAGTAATGAGTATCCTAGGACGTTAGGAAGTGAGAGTAGTCTATTCCACAAAACAAAGAGAATTTGTGAATTTATTGAGAATTTTTGAGGTAAAAACTGGATATTTTATTTAGATTAAAAAAAAAAATCAGCAGCCGACGGAAGTTTGTCTCCCCAAGGTGACAAAAACAGTGTGTGACTTCTCGGCATTGGCTGTATGATTCTCATTAAAACGGCATGCAGTGATATGGGTGTACTGGCTTGGACACTCGGGTCTCTCTGGCATTGGGCAAAGAGGTATCTGTGGGTCCTCTCACTGTGGACCCTTCTCCTTTCCTCGAGCTCACCAAGAGAACCCAAGACTGGTGCCTCCTCACAGACCCTGCCCTCCTCCGAGGGAAATCTCTCCTCCTCTCATTCAAGCCAAGAGTAGGGCCATCTGGCCTTCTCTGAATGATCTTCCAAGATTTTCCTGTGACATCATCCTCAATTTCAGTTCCTTTCAGAGATTTATGTTTTGATTCCCAACAACCTGTTGTGAAGGTCCAAATGGTGGCCATGAACTGGTTTTCTCTTGAAATTATAATAGCCTGAATATGCCTAGCTCCAGTGTGAATACCTTGAATAAAAGAAAAGGCTCATAAGCTAGAAAGTGTGACAAATAAAGAAAGACACAGCGTGATAGTCCGTTTTGCACTGCTATAAAGGAATGCCTGAGGCTGACTAATGTATAACGAAAAGAGGTTTGTTTGGCTGCCAACTCTGTGGGCTACACATGGTGCCAGGATCTGCTTCTGGCGAGGGCTTCAGGGAGCTTCCAAACACGCTGGAAGGCAGAGGAGGAGCGGGTGTGTGACATGGGGAAGCGAGAAAGGGAGGAGGTGGTGCCAGGCGTTTTGAACATCCAGCTCTCACTTAAACTAATGAACTGAGAACTCATTACTGCTAGTAGGGGACTGTGCCATTCGTGAGAGGTCCACCTCCATGACCCACACACCCCCCAAGAGACCCCAACAGTAGGGGTGAAAAGTCGACAGGAAGTTTGGAGGGGCCAAACATCCAGGCCATCAGAATATTCTTAACATTGTTCACACTGTCTTCTTGCTAGTGAATTTTCACGTCTCTAGAATTATCTTTGATCCCATCTAAGTCCTCTGTGTGTCCTTCTTTCATAATGTAGAACATAAATAAGATTTCCCACCTGACTCTGATTGGGAATATATAATTGTACTTTCCCGGAATCTTATCAGCAACTGGCGATCCCAACTCTTTGGAGACTCAAATTTCTGATTATCTTTGCTCAATTCAAATGGCTAGGAAAAAAACAAACAAATATAATGGATTCCTTGGCCTAGGGTAAACATTCTATCCATGATTACAGATTATTATTCTAATTTCTTCTGTCTGATAATGACCTGACTTTCCAATTTTCTCCTCAAGGGTGGGGATCAATGACTTTTATCACCATGGAAGGCACACTCCACTAACTCCTTAGCAGGCCTTAACTAATTACAACGGAGGATATAGTTTTATTTAAATGTGCTCCCCAAATAATAAAAATTCCCTTTAATTGTTTTTGGAAAAACAGCATGAATAAAACTTTTGGGGTCAACAGTATACACTTTAACTTATGAGTGTGTATTTATAGGATTGCTAAAATTAAATCCAAGAATAATCAATTTTTAACAGATAGCATCAGGAGGAAAACTGTAATTCAAAAATAGTAGTTTTTCTCTCTCCTTATGAATGTGATGTTTACTATGTTCACAGTGGAGTTGAATAGTCTGTAGTGTTTGGGGGGAAAGATTTAGATAGCATTATAACATGTGGAAACAAAAACATGTAATATAGGACATTATAAATTAGTAGTACTATAACCTACTCTCAGAGTTTTAATGTATCCTTCGCCTGAGTGACACAGAAGAAAGCTCTCAAATTATGCATAATATAGAAATCATACCCCAGCTAGATGGAACAAAGGGTGTCTGTGCACTGTCCTCTAAGTTCCAGATACATTGCAATATAATATTAGTGGCCCTTTGTGTGAGAATGGAGGCCTGATTATCATCAAATATTGATGGCTTTTCAAGAAACATAAAAAGTCATTATACAACTTAAAACTGTGTAGTTTTATCAATTATCCCAATATTTGAAGACCTCTTCTTTTCAAGAATGAATTAAAAAAAGCTAAAATACACTGAAATATGAACCAATGAACTTCCAAAACAATTTTTTGCAAAATATAAATAAAATACGTTCATGTAGTACTAGGCAACTTGATCAGAACATAGGTACAAAGTTTTCCCTAATGAAGGTGACCTTTTTACCCTCAGCATAAACAGACTTTCCACAGGCTTCTTGCCTGACCCCTCTCAACTCCAGACCTCTAATGTCCCTTTTCTTAGAGCATTTGCTTATTCTATCCCTTTGAGATATACACTTTTGAATACAATTCTTGACACTTTTACCACTCAAGAATGTCTTTATAAAGACTCTGGGAGTAATCCAGTTGAAATGCAACCAGTAAGGAAGATAGAGATTTTATCTCTCCGAGGGATGCCAGGAGCCTAACTTCATTGGGTACCTGGCTCTAAAATGTAAAGCTACCTCCTGTCAGGAAGGTACAAAGAAGTTGACTTTTCCTTTGTATACAGCCAATGAACAAACATACACTGCCTGTATTCCTCCCACATGTAGTCCAGAAGCTCTTAACAGTTCTCTAGCCTTTTGTTTCAGTAGTGGTTGTACTACCATTGAGTTCTGGCCTCTGCACCTTATTGTAGTTGCATCAACTAAAGTCTTCCTTCCTTGCCTGCTTATTTAAATTTATCCGTTGCATTTTTTGTTTTGACACCCTGAAATAAGTTCTGATTTTGCTTAAAGTCTAAGGAATAGATTTGGCATTTAGTGGCATACCATAGTATGATCACTGCCCTGAACCAACTCAAGATGATTTATAAACCTAAATGTGAAATGAAAATTATAAACTGCATAGAAGAAAACATAGGAGACAATCTTCATGTATGTAGATTTGGCAATAGATTTTTTTTTAAATAAACTACAAAAATGGCATCACCGAAAGAAAGCAAACCTATATGTCAGTTTTTATGACACCGTAGAAGTATTTTCAGACAAAATATAATTTTTTAAATGAAAACATAAGATATTTAATTTCCATTTTAAAATTAGTTGGCTTCATACTCCTACATATTAAACATAAAAGATAAATTCTGATAATACAAACATTATGAAAAATGAGTCCCAGCTTCCATTAGAAATTATGTAATTCATTACACCTATTCTGTAAACTTTTGTCCTTTAGTTTCCATTGCTCCGAAAATAATAAATTCAAAACTTTACTGACATATTGTTATGTAATACACCCATGTGTTAAAGTTTAAGTAATTGACCCTAATTATTGCCAGACTCTAACAGTTTTCTAGTGTCATTGGATATTGGTGCAATCTGAATCTTCTACTGAAGATTAGAATTGTTTGTAACTAACAAAACCCTAAAAAACCAGAAGAGATGAACTATAAGCATACTGGGCTATTTAATGAAAACAAAGATCGAGGGCATATGGGCTTCAGGAAATAATGCAGACATAAACTAAAAAGGCTTTTTATTTCAAGCCCTTTCTACTCTCAGGTCCCACTTCGCCACTTCTCTCTGTCTCTCTCTTTTCCTGAATTTCTTTCTTCCTGGACCAATTTTCTCTGTATACCAATCTACAAAGCAGAACCATAAAAATCACACACAACAGTGGCTCTACAGACTTGGTTAAGTCCTCTTGTCACTATATATAGCACCCATACCCTTTGTCTCCTCTGTAATTAATAACCACGATTTCACTTTTCCTCCCGTCTAATGGAGAACTTTGGATAATCCAATATGCAGAATGGTTGCTTTTCATAGTAGCAACCACATATTCCAAATCAAATCCTGGCACATACAATGTGAGATATAATCTGACAATGGGGCTGCCTTTTTGAAATTATGACTATCTTCTAACCTCTTGTTGACTAGATCCCTTATTATCTCACAATAACACTTTATATTTCATCTTCCAACAATCATGGAGCTCTATCTTTCCCACTTTTTTCTCCTGTTTATCCCTCACTTATTTGTTAGGTCTCAGCTTTAACCAACATATTCCATGTTTTGATTTTCGGAATGCCATTGAGTGTTGAATTTACCCTCCCTGTCTATATCACTGTTTCTTACTGTGTTCTGCCTCTGCCCTGAAGCTAGTGGGGACCACTTCCTTTTCTTTATTTACTACTGTGCTGAGTGGGCCATTACCACTCAATAAATTAAAATAATAATGATACAGCTCATTATCATAATTATCTTTATTCCCTGAGGCAGATCCAAGAGGGAAGGAGAAATTTCAGACCCTGCTCTGTTTTCTATTAATGCCCTCTAGAACATCTGAGGACATGAAAGGAGCCTTTCACTCCATTTATTAAATTATTATTAAAATCAGTAGCAAAGTGGTGATTATTGAGGAAGACATTTTTGAAGTTTATAGGAAAATGAGATAACATACACTGGTTTCTTATTCCACTCCTGAAACACATACTGTCTTTATCATTTATGTGACATATCACATTATTTTTCCACTTTACTTAAAAATAAGTTATTATACTCTTACGGGCAAAAAAATAATGCCTGATCTCAATTAACAATGGAGTTTTGTATTAAAATCTGTTAGGCAGGGGCAGCACCTGTTGCTCAGTGGGTAAGGCACCGGCCCCATATACCGAAGGTGAGGGGTTCAAACCCAGCCCCAGCCAAACTGCAACAAAAAAATAGCCAGGTGTTGTGGCAGGGGCCTGTAGTCCCAGCCACTCGGGAGGCTGAGGCAAGAGAATTGCCTAAGCCCATGAGTTGGAGGTTGCTGTGAGCTGTGACGCTACAGCACTCTACCGAGGGTTCATAAGTGAAACTCTGTCTCAAAAAAAAAAAAAAAAGTAAAAACTGTTAGGCGGGTTAAGGCAGTCACCCTTTTCCAGCCTCATCTTTCTCCCTTCTCGGAACAAGGATCACAGAGGTCTTAACCTTCTCATCCATTCACACTACAAGATCTCCAGCCCACCAGAATCCTCCAGCCAGCAGTGGAATCTTTCCACCACCCAGGCCACTCACAAAGAGGTCTCTAACTGTGCTCTGGACTGGATGCTGCCTTTGACTCTGCCCAGGTGGGTCTCTCATTAAACTTGTCCTGATCCTTTCCTGTTCAGTCCTCTCTGAATAGTCTTGTAACTGAGTACCTACCAACCTTTCAAAAACAATCAAATTGAGTTTTATTGTTGTTGTTTCCATATCTTCCTTATCTTTGAGATTCTACTCCCCTACAAAAACAAACACTTTGAAGATTAGGTCATGAGATTGACACTGCTAGCTCTGCTTCCTGGGCGATTCTATTACTGATGACAAATCACAAATCTGGCTTACCAGCAACACTTGGCACTCAACTTACTGTCTTGTTTATTTTTTTTTTTTTCTTTTCTCTATTTCAAGCTGTGACACCATTTTGGGTAACCTAATAACAACGTGGAAAACCTCTCCAACATCTTGCCTTAAGAAAAAGCTCGATAGATGTATTTCCAGTAATTTTCACCCTCATACATTTTACTCACTGACTCTCCACAGCCTCAGCCTGTGGGTTATAACATCTTTCTCCACCTCAGACAGATAACACGCTAGTATCACCTCCTGATCCAATTACACCCCTTCCCTTTCATATCCATGGTTTCTATCAACGCTTGCTCTTTAACCCTAAAAGTCTCCAATTTATTGATTCTTTCCCTCCTACATGGCCAAAGGGCTTCTGCACCTGCTTTATCGCCCTACTGGAGCATCATAGCAGATGATCATCGGGACTACTTAATTATTGTGCACACTTGTTTTCTTCACTCTTTTACACAAAATACCTAATCCTATAATTATCTAAAATGAATCTTCTCTGGTATATTTAGTTCTTGAAATTACTCAGCGCTATGAATGGGTGATATTCTAACTTGATGTTTCTAGCCTTAGATAGAACTTAAGTGCTGCACAACAGTTTTTTTTTTTTTTTTTTACTGTTTGTTAGCTTGTAATTCTTCCTCATAGTTTTCTCCTTTGGTTCATCCCCTATTTATACCCTCCAAAAAGTATCATGCCTTATATATTAAGAGATGTAAAATCTGTAGTAAATTCTAACAGAACATAACAGGAATTTTTCAATTTATCACAGCCCTGCTTTCTCCCTCCAGGCTCGGGGAATAAGACTGCCACACTTTCACTCTTTATCTTAAACATTTTCATATTTTACACTTTGTTTGGTAATTTAGCTATCCACTAATGTGTATTTTCTGATCTTTATTTCTAGTACTGGAAGCTTTTTTTCAATTTCTACACAGAAATGCCAAAAAACAACAAAAAATTGTCATTATTACACTCCCCTCTAGCTATTGCTTGACATTTTTTTTTTTTGCTTTTCCTTTCAGCTCCATTTCTGGTAAAGAATAGTGATGAATCAGTCAATCTCCACCTGCCTGTCAACACACAATTATTGAAAACCTTCCTTGTGTTGGGTTCTGTGCAGTGCCTGGGGATACTAAGAAAAACAAGATACACCAGGTCCTGCATTCATGGACCTTCCAGCTCTATTTCCTCACTTCCCATCAGTCTTTAACCTGCTGTAATTATATTTCTACCAAAACCCCACTGAATCCACGTCACACTTGACCTCTTCATCAACAAATCAACTAGACTTTTTAGTATTTAACTTATGTGTTTCTGTGGCGTGCTATATTAACCTCATAACTTCCTATCCTTTAAATTTATGAAACCCAAAACTTACCTTGCTCTGTTTCTGACTTTCTCAGTGCCTTTTGGGGGCTCTTCTGTCTTAGTCCATAAGTTAAAAGATGACTTTCCTCAAGGTGTTGGTACCACCCACATACCACTTCTTTCACAATCTTAAAGCTTTGCCTATTTTATTTATTTCATAATGTTACAGGGGTGCAAAGTTTTGGTCACATGAACTGTTTTTGCACATGTTGAGTCAAAGTTACTAGTGCACCCGTCACTTGGATAGTGTGCATTTTAGCCATCATATGTGCATTTTCTCATCACCTCCTCTCCGGGACCTGCTTGATATCCATGGAGTTTTACTACAGATGTGTATATGAGTGTTGATCAGTTACTACTCATTTAATAGTGAGTATATGTGGTCTTTGTTTTTTCCATTCCTGTGATACTTCACTTAAAAGAATGGTCTCCACTTCCGTCCAAGTTGCCATTAAAGTTATCATATCACCATTTTTTATTTATGGCTAAATAATACTCCATGGTATACAGATATCACCTTTATTAATGCACTCATCTATCAATGATCATTTGGATTGAATCCACATTCTTGTGATCATTATGTTGTGCTGCAAAAATATTCCAGTCCATGTGTCTTTTCAATAAAATGCATTTTTATTCCTTTACATAAATATCCAATAGTGAAATTTCTGGATCAAATGGTAGATCTACTTTTAGTTCTTTAAGGTATCTCCATACTTCTTTCCACAGAGGCTGTACTAGTTGATAGTCTCACCAAGAATGTGTGAGTGGCCCTTTCTTTCCACATCTATGCCAGCATCTGTTGTTTCAGGAGTTTTTGATAAAAGCCATTCTCATTAGAGTTAGATGATGCTTGTATCTCATTGTGGTACTAATTTGCCTTGCCCCAATAATTAGAGACACTGATACATTTTATATGTTTATTGGCCATTAGTCTGTTTCCTTTCAAAAAACTTCTGTTTGCTTCTTTTGCCCACTTTTTTATAGGGTCGTAAGGTATTTTTTCTTAATGATTTGCTTGAATTCTTTATAGATTCTGGTTATCTGCCCTTTATCAAATGTATATAATGCAAATATTTTCTCCCAAGCTGTAGATTGTTTATTTGATTTACTAATAGTTTATTTGGTTGTGCAGAAGCTTTTTAGTTTAGTCAAGTACATTGTTAATTTTTAAGATTGCTATGATTGCCTTTGGGGCATTTTTCACAAATTCTTTGCATACCCTGATGTCTGTAGGAATTTTTCCAAAACCTTCTTCTAGGATTTTTATAGTTTCATTAATTATGTTTAAGTCTGTTACCCATTTGCGGCAATTTTTGTGAGTTGTAAGAGGTGAGAATTCTGTTTCAATCTTCTACATGTTACTATCCAATTTTCCAAAAACCATTTATTGAATAGAGATTTCTTGCTCCAGTTGATATTATTATCGGCTTTGTCAATGACCAGATGGTAAAATGAGGATGGTTTTAAATCTGAGTTTTCTGTTCTAATCTACTGGCCTATCTCTCTGTTCTTGTGCTCATTCAATGCTGCTTTGGTTACTAGGGCCTTATATAAAGCTTGAAGTCTGGTAAAGTGATGCCTCCTGATTCGACATTTTTGATTAAGGTTGCTTTGGCTATTTGGGCTGTTTTCTATTTCCACACGAAGAGTAGAATTATTTCCTCTAGATCTTTGAAAAATGACATTGGCATCTTAGTAGGGATTATATTGAATCTGTACTGAATCTGTAATCGCTCTGGGTAGTATAGACATTTTAAAAATGTTGATTATACTGATCCATGAGCATGATACAGTTTTCCATTTCTGTACATCCTCCCAATCCTTCCTTGGTGACTTGTAGCTCTCCCTATAGTCTTTTAACTCCTTGGTTAAATGTATTCCTATCTATTTTCTTGTCTTTGTTGCTATTGTGACAGGTACTGGATTCTCAGCTTGATGTTGTTAGTGTGAAGGAATGCTATTGATTTGTGTACACTTATTTTGTAACCTGAGATTTTGCTGAATTTATTTATCAATTTTGGGAGTGTTTTGGAAGAATCTTTGTAATTTTCTAGATATGAAAATATATAGTCAGCAAAGAGTGATAATTTAACCTCTTTCATCTCTAGTTAGATACCTTTGATTTCCTTTTCTTGTCTGATATCTCTGCCTAGGACTTCCTCCATCTCTTGACGAGAAGTTGTGACAGTGGGCAATCTTGTCTTATCCCAGTTCTGACTAAAAATGCTTTCAGTTCTTCCACGTTGAGTGTAATGTTTGCTGTTAGTTTTTATAGTTTTGAGGTATGTTTCATTTATTCCTCTTTTGTTAAAAGTTCTTCTCATACAATGGTGCTGTATTTTGCCAAATCCTTTTTCTGTGTCTATTGAGATGATGATATAGACTTTGTCTTTGCTTCTGTTTATGTGGTGAATCACGTTTATAGATTTGCCTGTGTTGAACCATCTTTGCATCCCTGGGATGAAGCTCACTTAGTTGCAGTGGATTATTTTTGATTTTCTGCTGAATTAGGTTTGCTAAAATTTTATCAAGAATTTTGCATGTATGTTTATAAGGGATATTGGTCTGTACTTGTCTTATTTTGTTGTATCCTTTTCTGGCTTTAGAATCAAAGTGATACTGACTTCATAGGACATGTTGGGGAGGATTCCTTCCTTGTTATTGTTATAAAATAATTTCTGCAAATAGATACCAATTCTTCTCTCTAGGTCTATTAATGTTTTGCTGGGAAACCATCTGGTCTGGAACTTTTTTCATTGAAGTGTATTTTATTGCTGCTTCAATTTAATTAGTTGACATTGGTCAGTTTAGGAGTTCTATTTGTCCTGATTGAGCCTAAGAAGTTCATGTGTTTCCAAGAATTTATCCATTTCCTCAATGCTTTCCAGTTTATGTACATAGACATATTGAGAGATGATATTTCATATTTCTGTAGTATCAGTAGAAATAGCTCCTTTTCATTTCTATTTGTGCTATTCGGGTCCTTTTTGTTAATCTAGCAGTCTACTGAGATACCTCCTCTGGATTCCCTCTGTTCATGGGCGTTAGCTAGAGCTGGCTGGTAGCTGTGACCTCTTCCCCCCTCCATGGCAACAGGAAGAGTACTGTGACTTGAGAAGCACTTCAGCAATTGCTTCTCTAGGGTGGGCACACATTCCAGATGAACCTGCCATGGAGATCAGGGTCACCATAATCTGTGAGCTTCCAGCCCACCAGCATTTCATTGGATCGCACACTGGCAGCTTAGATAGGTAGGCAGAACCCAGTTTTCCACAGATACATGAGCAGTACAGAGAGACACAGAGGAGAGGTCTTGGTTCCATACCTGGGTGGCAAAGAAGCCAGCAGGGACATATCCAGTGTGAATGTGTGGAAAGGTGTCGAGGAGTGGGCATCTGTGAGCATGCCCTCCCCCCACCGCTGCTGGAGAATCGCCATATTGGAAAGGAGGGTTGCACTTGGAGTGAATTTGCTTCGCCTATTAACTAACATCAGGTCCTCTATTGAAAATGTGATGTCTTCCTACCCTTAGATCTCTTTGAATCACTTCAAATGTCAAATGCTTTCACATAAATTATCATATTTTCTCATCTCCCTGACCTCATTTGATGACTCCTTTTTCCTGTTTACGAAACCTTGTTCGTTGTTATTTCTAACTATGACTTGTGGGTTTGTACATTTAGTGCAAACATCCTAAAGCAAGATAATTTGAGTTATCTCCTAGCTAGGGTAGCTCTGTCACCAGAGTATCCTAGTTGAAACTTATATTTAATCACCACGGAATACCACTTAAAAGTTTCAACAGTAAACTTATTATCTATATATCAAACTCTTAGTGTGACAGAAAAGCCATGGATTACCTAACTCCCACAATTATTTCTATTTTTATAATTTTATCTTTTCATAATTACTGCCTTTTCCTTTCTTTGTCTTCTTTCTTAAACTTCATTTCCAATCTTCAGAAACTTTCTCCTCCTGTTACTATCTGTATGTGCTCTTTGTGAGTGTGTGTGTTAAAGATGTCTTTAGTTCATATTTAATCATTTTTTACCAGATTAACACTTTTCTTAACTTGATTGTTTGGTAAAAAGGTATTTTTTTATGGAGATGATTTTTGGATCTCCACACCAGACAAGACACCCCCATTCTGTTTTCTTGGGGCACCAGGTACATATATCTGTGACGGAATGTGTTACAGTCTACCTAAATGATCACTATTTGTATTTCTTTCTCCTCTGTTGGAGTATGAATTACTTAAAAGATAAGATGCTATTTATTAATATTCATATCCCCAGGGTCTAGGATAATTTCCATTATTTGTGACTAGTCAGTATTTATGTCTTACTAGAATTATAGAAATGAGGAATCTTTGACACTTTGCTAAATATGCTTAAACTCTAAGAGGTTTAGCTACACATAATTAACCAAATATGCTATTTTTAGACCACAATTCTATCAGTTTTCATAAATGGATTTCTAAGAGCAGTCTATGAAAAAGTAAAATATGAAAGATGACATACAGCTTGCTACCAAACAGAGATATATAAATACAACCTGCTCATTTTTGGGCAACTCCTCTGAATGAAATGGAAATCCGAAGAGATACACTGTGACATTTGAACTTACCTTAAGGGAAATTATGGCCTTCCTCCTCTGTGCATGGACAAAACCCCTTGACTTCATGCTGAAAAAAATGCAAGGTGATTTCTATAACTATGTTGAAAAGTAGGCTCCTATACTTTCCTTATAGCCTGAAGTAATTATTAGATCCCAACTAAATTAAATCATTTTTAAATTCTTTGGCACTCTAAGATTCAGTGACTCTGTGAAGCCAAAAGTAACTTCTGTCACTTACTGATAATATGGATGGTATAAACATGAAATTTCTGATTCAGAAAAGAATATTATATCATTTAATTTTTTATTTTATTTCCAAAGAAAGACGCTTAAGTAGGGAAGCATTAACAATTCTCTGTAACTAGAACATTTAAACAAGTTATATGGTCCTATTAACTCACAAATGGACAAATGAAAAAATGTTAATAGCCTAGAAATGCACCACAAGAATAATATCTTGAATTTAAAATTTCTGTCTGCAGTGAATTTTTGTGGCCAAGTTACAAAACACTCAATCTAGGGGCTTATAATGGAAATGCAGGAATACCTTCAAATATGAAAGCAAGAAGAGATACTGCTGCAATACAAAAGGAATCCTTTTCTGAATACATAAATCATTGTTATGAAAAATACCTTTCTTCTTTGTTATATTCAATTTGCAAATCATAAACTCATTCTTGCTGGCAAAAAATGGATTGCATTTGATTTTAACATTGATTTTTTTTTCATGCTTCTCTTCATTCTACATCAGTCCTGACTCTTCCTTTCAATCATTTCCTTTGTGATTGCTGAGCTTCACGCATCCTATATTTTGTTAGACTAAAATGTAATGTGCTCAAGGTTTATGTTGGCAGGTCCATGCAGCTGGTTGGCTTTAAAGCCAGCTTTCTTCTCAAATGGGCAAGGCAGGAGAGGATTTGAGAGGGAAGAAGGCAGGCAGCAGAAATGGAGGCAGAGGGAAAAAAATAAAAAATGTATGCATATATATATATTTCTTAAGTGGCTAATGTCCCTTGTTGCACAAGTTATTCTAGAAGGGAATATCTCTCTTCATGTAATTACTGGCAGCTGTGCTATCTGCAGAACTAGATACCTGTTTTGAAACATGCCACTTGGATTATTTTTAATGGTGTGATATCTGTCTCTTGTTTACTTATATTCAGTAAAGTATCCAAAGGTCTGCTGGCTTCGTTAGCTCCTGTTTACTCTGTGTTTGGCTCACCTTGTGTTCTGCCATTGACAAGAAACTAATGGGTCTCGGGGAGGCATCTGGTCAGGAAATCTTTTCTGTTTGAATCTCTGTAAGTGTGCCAAGTTGTTCGGTCACACTATGAGCTAACATGGGGGAAGAGGATGATATTTTACTCTACAGTTTTTTCTTTAATATAGTGATTCCATAATAAAACATAATAAATGACTCTGATGTACAGAAAGAAAAGATTTTATTTTTATTTTCTCCCATTAAGAATCTCTTTGAATTTCCAGGAATTGCCTGAGCAATAGAATATCAAATTCTACCTGTTTATGTGAGCAGTAATTATATATTCTGGGTGGCAGAAAGCAGTCGGCAGGGCTCTGAGGAAGTCTGTTAGTCATTTCATCATTCCGTGCGGCATTGATCTTGCTGACTGCACAGAGCACTAATAGAACGAGTTAATGGAGTTTATTCAGTCACAAATGCTGCCAGTTAAAAAAGATGATTGCCATGTATGGAAAAGCTAGGCTTTCTAACTCCTTCCTAAAGATGTATTAAATCTGTTATCTACCATAGAGGAAATACATAAATATTGCCTTCCTTATATAAGTACAGGTAGAGTTTATTATTACAAAGCAGAAATTGCAAAAGTTTTTGGCAATCAATGGTTGCACAAGGTATAGTGAAATATAGCTGCTTATTTTTTATTAATGAATTATACAATATCAACATGATGTTTTTTCCTCCTGAATGCCAATTTATTTTAAATAGAGAGATAAGAAACTCATATTTTATGAGCTGAATATAAACCAAACTCTGCTGTTTAATAAGGAACTTGCAGCCTTGGATTGATGTTGATAAAGATGTAAAATCCAAATGTTGTTTCTGAAGCTGCAAAATTGCATGTTATTCAAGCTCAAATATGAAGCTGATTATAAGATTCAATGGTAATCAGACTGAATTAATAGTAGCCCTGTTACAAACCTTCATTTTCTCAATAGTTCTGACAATTCAAGTAAATAAAAATTGAAAGGATGTGCCAGTTCAGAAAATGAATTCAGCATCTTACTTAGTGCCCTAAAATATTTCTTCAATTGATCAATAAAACAACCTAATTAAAAGGTTCTTTTATGGATTTTGGAGGTTTTTAAAAGAATATGGATTCCTACTTACATGTTCTAATTATTAAATGAAGCTAATCAAGATTGAAAGATATATCTGGTTGGTTGTTGTCAGTGCAGAAAAAAGAGACTAATTGTTATTTACACAGTATATCACTGTTATAATTTAACATTTTCCTATGGAAGACTAGAGCTCTTGGCTCTTTTCCAGGATACCAAAAAACAGTAGACACTAACTCCTGAAGAAAAAAACTCAAATTCACATTTTTTAAGTGTCTGTTTTCTGTTATATCAATTTTTACATGCTCTTTTTTTACTCAACTTTCAAGCAGTTTTCTTTTTTAAAAAGAGTACAATGAAAATTAAATAATTTTCATTCATAAATTATGCAAATGTACTCTCTTAGAAATAAAGTCTAGGCATTATAATATATGTATACATTCAAGAATTTAAATGGAATCATTATATAATTGTTCACTGAAAATTCAGCTTGAGAGCTCAATCTATTTAATGTTTAGAACCAATAATCCTGAAAGGGAAGGAGGTAATTCGACAGCCACAGTTTTTGTGTTTTCTAATAACATCATCCTTCAACAGACTAATTTGTGGGCCATTTTCCTCCTGTCTTAGAATAGATTAAATTTTAGATTCATCAATTTAGAGACCAACATATAAATAATTCATCCCTGTAATGAGGTATACATTAAGGATGATGACAATGGATTTGCATTTAGAGAATATTTAAGTTGTTAATACTCCTAAAACATAAACATCTCACTTCTGTTTCTGGATCTGATGGAGCATTTTATCAGAATAATAATTCTAACAAAAACCAATTTCAATGATAAATATTTTATAAAGTTATTCTTCTAACAACTTCAAAATCAACCCAAATAGCCAGAGATCAAAGAGTTAAGAGAATAAAGATCCCAAAGTGAAAGAGAACATATGGAGGTGAGTTGAATTTGACAATATCCATCACTTTTCTTTAGAAAGTATTGTTGATTCCTACACTAGAAGGTATGAGGGGATGGGAAGGTAACCGACAGAAATAGTTAAGAGACTAAAGACACTAGCAGAGTGGGGGTTACATTTTGAAATTTGAGTTGAGACTCCTCAAATGCTACCCCTAGAAATACATCTAGAAATAGAGGAAAGAAATAGAAGAGCATTCACAAAACTCAAACCTAGCCTTAAATAATAGTACTATATGATTTTATTAAGGGGATCTGACACTTTTTAATGGGCTCTCAGAAATTACATCCTCTATGAAGCAAAGTGACATCACTGAGTACTTCAACAATTTTAATTATTGAAGAATTTAATAAATAATTTCTGAATTACATTTAAATATATACAGCCATACCAAGAGACAAAAAGAAAGATGGAAAACCTAAGGGAAAAAAGAGATTAACAAAACTGAAATGGAGATGAACATGACATAGAAGTTTATAGGTATAAATTTTGAAAAAAAGGATGAATGACAAATGCAAGAGCATACACTGAAAGGCGGAGAATTTTGCCAAGGAATGTTGCCAAAGATCTGAATTCAATAAAAAGAACCATATGAAAATTTAACAATTGAAAATGTTTTACGAGTAAAATCAAGAACTAAAATGGATTTAAAACTATTTCAGGAAAGAAATAGATTAAAGGAGGAAAGATCATTAAATTGGTAGACAGCAAAGTAGATAATATACAACACATGCTTTGAAGTGAAAAGAGGTGAGAGGGAGCGATAGTTTCAGCACTGGAAATGCGGAGAGGAAGAAAGAGAGGACGTGTTTGTTGTTGTTGTTATTGTTTTAGGAGATACCCGATAACAATTTTTCAAATTAGTGGAAAAGTCATCAATCCCCAAATGAAGAAGCTTGACAAACCTAAAAATAAAACATATAATAAAATCTTTAAACACAAATCAAGCCAAAGACAAAGAGAAAGTCTTCACGACAGCCAGAAGAAAATGAAAAAAGAGCAATAATGAGATAAGCTCTAACCTTTCAACAGAAATGATGCTAAATGATGCTAAGAAAACGGAATGCTGTTTTTCTGACTGGCATATTAAAAAAATTACTTCTACTCCATAATTCCACAGCCATCTAAAATATGTCTCCAAAATATATGTGCAAGAAATAAAAGTAATTTCAGGAAAAAACAAAAAATCATGAGAACTCCTTATATTCTAATTTTCATTAATAGTAATTTCAAAAGATTGCTTTAGACATAACAAAAGACATATGTTACAAGCTCAAGAGAAAGAAAACACAAGAAATAGAACCTGAAAGAATTAATAATCAGATATAAACAGTAGTAATAGGTATGATTTATATTATGTACAAAATCAAAATATATGATGATCATCATATGAAGTGTTGGTAATCATGAAATGAAGGCACTACTAAGTTCTCTGCATTGCATGGCAAATAATGGAACTAAAATAGACTAAAAAAATCAGAGAAATACATTTTCATCTCTAAAGTAGCTTATGGAATTATAAACAATGTAAACTAAACATGCTACTAAGGGAAGACCATAGTAACAAAAGATACTTGACGAATTTCCCTTTCTGCCACATGATGTTACTGTACCAGGTTATGCCCTTTAGGTATAAACAACTAGAAACCTGAAGAAATTGTGTGAAATCGCTGTAGTTAATGTTAGACAAGGGCAATATAAAACTAACCCTAGAGTTGCTATTTCCTTCTCCTTGTAAGAACTTTTCAGAGCAAAACTCAGAAAAAAGAAACTCCAATATCCCCACGTAGTTTCTCTGTGGTGCATTTTTGGATTTGAGAAGCATCTGGAATTTGGGGGGCTGGTTATTCAAAATAATGAAACTTTGCAGAGAAAGAGCCTCAGAAACAAGCAGAAGGGTCTCCTTGAGTTTTTGGTTTATTAATATATCTGATTTATATAGAGTGAGGGTCCTTAAGGCCATTGAGATAAAAAACTGCCAAGTAATAGAACAACGATAATCTGGAAAAATTGGAAATTTTCCATATCGGGAAACATAAATTCTAATTAGCCAGAGGGAGGAGACCTTCTGAAACCTTTCAAGCATTCAATTGAGATCCCAGAAAGAGCATACTCATGTAGGGCTTACCGGGATCTACACAAGAGGACACTCCAGAGTCATTCTGGCCAAGGTTAAGAAACAAGCCTCAAAAGAGTCAAGAAAATCCACAAGAAAATTTACTATCTTCCAGAGATAATTAATAGATAACACGGAATTACAGACACAAGCCGCAATGTTTAAGCTTACATAACAATTAATAGACATGTAAAGAACTTGACAAATGCAATCTGCCACTGGGAGTTAATATGACACATCCAGAAATTATGGAAACAATGGACTAAGCAAAGAAGAATATTGAAACAGCTATTACAAATATATTCAAGAGCTTAAAACACAATAAACACAATGAAGAGAAACATGGAAATATAAAAGCCCCTGGATATAGAGATGAGTGGATTATTTGATACATAATAATGAGATTATATGCAAAATAAACAGGGTGGAGAAAAGGCCAATGAACTTAAGACCATAGAAATAGACGCTTTTGAAACTGAGGAACAAAAGAAGGAAGGCTGAAAATAAATTAATACAGACTTATTGGTTTGTAGAAATAAGTGGAACTCAAGTGGAATGGGGGTGTATCTGTGTGAAAAATATGTTGAGAAATAATAAATGGAGTCTATCATATTCGATGCAAAGTAGTACTATATAGATTGAAGAGGTTCAATAATATCCAAGAAAGATAAGCACAGAGAAAGCCATGTCAGTGCAGATCGTAATGACATTTCTGCAAACTGAAAGTAAAGAGGAAAAAAACTAGAAAAAGAAAACATGCATTGCATATAGGAAAGCCACGAAAAAAAACCCTGACTCGTCAGGAGAAATGATGTATGTCACTTTTTTAGATTCCATGTATGAATGAGAGCATATTTTTGTTTTTATGATCTCAGAGATGTAGAGAGTAGAATGGTGGTGGAGGTATTGGGGAGGAGAAGTCATTCAAAGAATACAAAATTTCACTTAGATAAGAGAAATGTACTACACAGTTACTAGAATTAACAATTACGTCGCACTTTTGAAAGATGCTGGGACAGTGGATGTAAAGTGTTCTTACCACACAAATGATGAGTATGGGAAGCAATGCATATTTTAATTAGCTAGATTATGTCATTGTACATAAAACTATATGCTGTAAAACAATATGGTGGACATGGTAAATTTTGTCAATTTAAACAATTTATAAAAGAAAATAACGCATGCTTCAGAATAAGGGAATGGCACCTGAAAATACTGAAATATCTAAAATCATATGTCATAAAATACTAAAAAAAAGACAAATGTCATTTTTTAATACATACATATTTAAATGGTGGCAAATCATTGATATCTTTACATAGACAGAAGTTCAAAAAATATTGCCATACCAAAATTCTCTCAATAAGAAATATAAAAGGAAATTCTTAAAGCTAAAAATATACTAACTTACACACACAAACAGAAATTCAGATCTATGTAAGGATAGAAAGTGTACATTGTTTGAGATTTTTACACAAAAGTGGATAATGTCTTTTAAAGATAGACTTGTATAATTCAGAAATGCATAATGTAGAAATTTCAGGAAAAAACTAAATAAAGCAACATTATTCTAAATTTACTAAATATACATATCAATAATTCAAAATTATTACTCTAAATATTTTTTTTTTCACAAAATGATGAATTATTTCAAACATTTTGAGAGTATGAAGAATCCAGCCTGGGCCCGCCGAACAACAATGACGGTTGCAACCAAAAAAAAAAAAAAAAAAAATGGCAGAGCCTTGTGGCGGGCGCCTGCAGTCCCAGCTACATGGGAGGTGGAGGCAGGAGACTCATTTGAGCCCAGGAATTGGAGGTTGCTGTGAGCTGTGATGCCACGGCACTCTATCCAGGGTGACAGCTTGAGGCTCTGTCTCAAAAAAAAAAAAAAAAAATTAAGTAGATTTAGAAAAAGCATTTGACAAATTAGATACATTTTAAATAAAAATATAAAAGCCCTTAATAAATTAAGAAGTAAAAGAGATTTCTTCTATGTGATAAATAGCATAATATGCTCACAGGCTGTTTAATAGATTTGAATTGTTTAAAGATTTCCCTAGATACTAGCAATAATTTAAGGTTGTGTTCTTTTACCAGTCTGAAGCATTCTATGATTAGCCAGTAAAATAAGCTAAGTAAGACCAATAACATTATGATAATTCACCATGAAGAAATATAGCTGTTAACCATTCACAAAGATTTTGAACGTGGCATAGACATAATCTACTGATGAACCATTATATTAATAAGTGAAATAAGTGAAGTTTTTAGACTCAAGGACAATAGTGAGAATTTTAAAATGTTAACATATTTAGTAGTATGTAAGATTAGTAAAGTATTGCGGGGTTGCCACAAGAATAGACCAGCCAAAGGGATAGAATCACATAAATTTTCAGTTATTTGCAGTCGTTTGCGCTGGAACCGAGGTGACACCAGTGTAGTGCATAAGGCACCATTCAATCAATGGTGCTGCGATGGATAATGGAATGTCTTTTGGGGGAAAAGTGGCTAATTGGGAAAAAATAAATATCTACTCTACAACTATATCTATCCCAGATAAATTGTAAACCTTAATTAGAAGCTGAAGCAGTAAAACTACAGCAGCACATTATAATGCATCTTTATGACCTTGAGAATTTTAAAGATGTATTAAGTATGACCAAAAAGGTACTCATAATACAGAGAAAGATTTATACTTTAAAGCTCATAAAATTAAGACTTTCATTTATAGAAAGAGTCTCTTCAAAGGGTGAAAATAAAAGCCAGGTTGGCAGAAGATATGTCTAACATGCATATTCAATAAAATACTTATGTTAAGAATCTATAAAGAATTCTAAAAAATTAATAAAATTATTAAAGAGCAAGAAAAAATCTTATAAATCAATTTGTATGCGAGGATGTCCACACAAACAATAAATTTTTGAAAATTACAATAACATATAACTAAGCACTCATCAGAATAAAGTAAGTTTAAGATATAAAACACTGACAGTAATAAGGATTGAAAAGGATGTGGAACTACTAAAATACTCCTACCTTGCCGGCAGGGGTGTCAATTAGAAAAAACTCTTTGGAAAAAAATTTTTTTTCAATATACCCTAAAGTTGTTAATCACTGTGAGTTTCTTTCTTTCTTTCTTTCTTTCTTTTTTTTGCAGTTTTTGGCCGGGACTGAGTTTGAACCCACCACCTCCAGCATATGGAGCTGGCACTCTGCTCACTGAGCCACAGGCACCACCCTATTCACAGTGAGTTTCTATACCAGTTGCCCATATAAATAGAACACCATACTGGAGAGTATTCATTTACCCATTCCTTTGAAGAAGAAGGAAAGGGAAGACGAGGAGGAGGAAGAGCAGGGCCTCCACCAATGGGCCACCATGTTAACAAAACCATGCTGTCGGAAAGACTGTGGATATTCTAAAATTTCTAACCTTCCTTGCCTTCAGAAAATCTATGACCTAGCAGGGAGTTTAAAAACAAAACAAAAGAAGGGCGGTGCCTGTGGCTCAAAGGAGTAGGGCACTAGCCCTATACGCTGGAGGTGGCAGGTTCAAACCCAGACCCGTCCAAAAACTGCAAAAAGAAAAAAAAAAAAAAGAAGAAAGAAAGGACAGTTCCTCCTTATACATATTTTCACATCATACATTTACTGACTTTTTATGCTTTACTGAAGTTTTATGTCTCACTTAATAATTACCTACACAATGGCTAGAGTATTCTTGAAATATGTTCATATTATTTTCTTTTCTTCTTGTACATCACGGTATTAGATAATGTAATAGATATGCAAACTTTGACTTGTACACATTTTTTAATAGAATTACCTTACTGTGATATAAGAGTGCTAAGACTACGCAGAAGTCTTCTAGAAAATTAAATATGGTTGGTGGGCTACATTTAGTAGTGTATGAAGAGAAAGGAGAATAGAAAAAATTCTTTGGAATCCTAAATAATTTTTAATAACTTATTTTATGTGTGTTGTTTCTCAAACTAGATAAATTGTAAGGAAAATTTACAATATGAAAACTTGTTTTTCACATCACCAAAAGTAAGATGACAAGAGGTCAATGAATGTTCATAAAATTCTCTGTGCCATATTATCTATCATTTGGTGGATACTTTGTTATCAGGGAGTGACCAGGATTAAAATATTATTGATCCCTGACACCATTGTATTACAAAAAGGGAAAAACATGAATGCCGTGTAGACAAGCTGATGCTGAGCCGTCAGTAAATCTGACATGTTAAATGACTCACCTTTGGATACCTACCTAATAGCAGGCACTTCAAATGTGTGCTTAATAAAATTATAAATTGGTGCACGTCATGAACTTTCACTGTTGTTTGAACATATTCTAATCAAAAAGGTTAAAATTTCAAACTCCAAGAATCTGTCACTTGTGAATATCACTTAAACTAGAATTTTCTTTTCTATTTCTTAAAAATAGCTTTTCATATTAATCTGAAATAGAAAAAAATATATAGTTTTTATTACATGAGATTATCTAAAATAAGAAAGCAAAACAGAAATACTAGAAATTCCACAATGGAAGCTGGTACATTGCTAATATTTAAAGTTTGTGACAATAAATTACATTTGGAAAGGTTAAATATTAACAAGAGTTTTTGTAACTAATTATCTTGGGAAACGATATTTGAATACTAGTAATATTTCAAAATCATGGGAGAGAAATAGCAACATTTTGCATAGTTATCTCTATAAAATTTATATTTTTAAATAGTACTGGGTGTATACTCATAGGTTGGCATTAGAGTACAAAAGATAATAAATTCTCAAAGACTTTGAGTGTGAGGAAACTGTCCGGCTTTACCAGGCAGTGTTAAAAGGCTATCGAAGAATACCATTTATCCTCTTTCATCTTCAAAAAAAATACACAGATGATAAGAACAATTTCAGAGGTGATAGAAAGGTGTGTTGAATCTGTTATGTGAACTTACTGTCTTCATTTATTATAAAGCATTTAAATAAAATTTACCCTAGACAGTAGAGACGAGAAGAGAGAAAAAAATGTACAGAGAAAATTTTATGCTTCATTTCCCAGAAAGGTATTTCATTTTTTTCTTGAAATTTCTATTTTTATGGTCAAATATATTTTCTTATAAAAAGCTACCCCTCTCAATGGCCTAAAGCAAGAAGACCTGTTATTTCCTTTAAAAGTGACAATCACTCAGTAACAGAACCAGGGTTCATCTACGGAAATGGATTGGCCTCCTTTATTTTCAAAGTTGAATATTTTAAGAAGTATATTTACCTACATATCAAAAACACATATAAGTTCATGTCGAATAGTCCAGAATAAATGGCACGTAATTGTCTAATGAAAATGTTAGAAGTTCTTAACGTTATAAAAATATTGACATACTTTTCATGTCACCTAATATTTAGAAAAAGTGACCGTCTGTGTCTAACATATCACAATCCTCAAGGTATTTACAGTAGAACCTCTGTAAGTTGACTGCCCCAGGGACAGTAACAAACTGGTCAACAGACAGAGGTGGTCAACGTAAGGAGTCAGGCTGCTGCATGTCTGGTGTGTGAGAATTAGCTCAGCTCCTATAGGTGGTCAATTATGGAGGTTCTACTCCATTTTGTCTTCGCCTAAATCATCTTATTTTAACCAAAAAGCATATCAATCATAAATAACAAAAATTGCTGAAAAATGCATTAGAGATCCATTGCCTCTAACAGGGGACAAACAGGGGACAAATGTATTACCTGCCATGTAGGTAGGGTTTGTGATGCAATAGTTCATGCAATTGCTGTGAGTGTGCAAGGTTGTGACTTTAGTTTACTCTAGAACTGCAGTCAATCTAGGTTCCACCACATGTGATTTGTTTTCTCTAATCTATTAAAGATTCTGTGAGGAATTCAATCTCAATTTATGGGTGTGATGCGAAGTATTGTCCCTGCAAGTTTGCTAAGTTTATATACTACCAAGTTATTCTCCTTTTTACTGCCAATTTAACACACAGAAGAAGGAAGCTCCCTTCAAAGATAAAGCCACAGAAAAATATGTCCAAGGATTTACATTCTTCCTTATATGCTACTGAAAAGAATATATTCCTAAGTATAAATTGGTACAATCACTAGGGAAAAACCATATGGAGATTTCCCAATGAGATGAAGTAAGAGTATCATATGATATACGTACATACACATAATAGAATACTATTTGGCCATAAAGAAGAGTGAAATCATTTCATTTGCAGCAACGTGGATGGAACTTGAGGTCATTATGTTAAGGGAAATAAGCCTGACACAGAAAGAAAAATGCCATATGTTATCATTCCTTTGTATGAAATGAAATACTGACCTCACGAACAGAGCAGAACAGGAATGATAAGATAACAGACACTGGGACATGTGTGGGTGTGAAGGGGAGAAAAAGAGAGAGTGGTTATTGAGTATAAACATAGAATTAGATAGAACAAATAAACCTCAATAATCTAGAGCAAATTAGGGTGACTAAAGTTAACAATAATGTATTGTATATTTCAAAATAGTTGGAAGACTTGAAAAGACTTGAAATGTTACCAAGGCATAGAACTGATAACTACTCAAATGATGGCTACCCAAAATACCCTAATTTGATCATTACGCATTCTATGTGTATGATAAACATGTGCGTGCCATAAATATGTAAAATATTTAGTGTCAATAAGATATCCACAGTTATAACTACCCTATTTTTGACTAGAATGTAGGACTTACTTTAATTTAATTTATTTTCAATGATGGAAGGGGCTTAATAGCAAACATAAAGGAGAGGAATATCTTTAATATATACAAAAGATGTAAGATCTAAACTATATAAAGATAGTTGCACAAATCAGTCAACGCAGCATTATTCTGCCTTTGGAGAAACGAGCCTTCTCTTTTCAAGTCTCGACAGAGGTCCTGGAAATTTTCAATCCCTGTTTCAGTTGAGGAACATGTATGGACCATCCCAATTCTCATTTTAGTCTTCTAAAGGAGAGAAGGACGTCTTTAATTCTCTATGGTCATCCTCAACCCCTTGGTGAAGCGTGAAGTATTTTAAGCTGTATCGTGGCCTTTTGTGTAATGCTGCCATCTGTGAAGCATGAGTCTTCCAAAGCAATAAATAAGACTCTTGCCCTGACATTATTCACATCCATTGTCCTCATTTTATCAGGTCACAAGCCAGTAACTGCATATTACGAAGAAAACACAGCAACTTTTCTTTTATCACATGGCATTTCTAGACATCTCTAAACTCTAGCTTGCCCAGATCAAATTAACCTTCAGGACATCCTGAAGTCCTATCCCCAGACCGATTTTCAGAGGGCTTTAATTCCTACAGATGTGGCTATCCCTTCAAAAAAAAATTCTCAGAAAAGAGAAGTGAAACCTTTTTTTTATTTTAAGAAAAATCACATTTTAAATGTGTTTTTTTTTTTTTTTACTTATATAGATATTAAGAAAAATTCTAAGAGTTGTCATTCTTTTCAAGGTATAGGTCAAAAACAGGTGAAAAAAAAGTCAAAATGCCACATTTCACCAAATCTGAGACACTATTGAGTGTAAGAACATGTCATTATTTTAATATTATGGAGAAAAAAAGAATAATGCTAACAATTAAAGTATGATATGCCATCTTGATGTCACAAATGTTAAGAAAAATGTGAATCTTTGAATTTGTGAAGATACTGTTAAAAGCTCTCTTTGAAACGAAAAACTTGTTTCTTGCTGTCCTTTTCCCATATGTTGTAATAATAATTCTCCATGTGGCCTTAATATAATATTTATCAATTATTTTTAAAGTGTGCAAATCACTACATATAAAGAGATTTAGGAGATGAATTAAAATATTAATACAATGTTTCATAGATTCTTACAGCCCAGGGGTTGAAGATTTTTCTGTTTTGTGTCTTCCTTTGACAGCACACATTGATGAGTCCCAATATTAAGGGCAATGATTTCTTTCTACCAAAGTTATAAACTCACTGAGAAATAAATAGCATACGATTAATGGCAGATATTATCACATTAAGAAGCTAATTGTTATAGAAAGTCTCTTACCTCTTATAGCCAGACCCCGCATTTAGATAGACCTATTCAGCCAGGAGGATGGACTCACTGGGAAGTTCTTACTTCCTCCTTTCAGGCAGAAGCTCCCCTGGACAGGTCGAGAAGGGCTCCCTTCAGATAGCTTCTCTTGAGAGGAAAGGGAAAACAAAAGACTCAACCCTACTCGACCAGTTTCTTTTTCCAAATTTACTAAACATCGTATTTCACTTTCTCAGGAAAGAGTTAGTGGATGGATAAAAAGGGTCCAAGAGTGTTACATGAATGGATGTATCTCTACTCGCAAGGAAACACAGGCAGGCATAAAGAGTGCTGACTTCGGCACTAACAACTCAAAAAAATTTCTCCTTTTAAAATTGTCTTAATGGGACTGTAGATCATTATTCATTACTTTTTCTTTCTAGATTAAAGCACCCTAAAGGCCTTCAAACAGAGCATCTCAGACCAAAATGAACCAAAAATACCTAACTCAGGTGGAATGTGTGTAGCCAAAATTGATTTGAGTTACACGTGGTACAGCCTTGATTGTTTAGAAAATATAAGTCTTAAGATTTGAGTGGAATGGAAAACCCAGATAGAAAAGCAGACAAAAATAGATGCAGCAGAAAATAAGGGCTATTCAATAAAGGTAGCTGGGAAATTAGGGTAGGCACACGTAGAAGATTAAACAGGATCTACCCCTCTAACCACTCACAAATATTAACTCTCAATGGATAACTGAGTTAAACCAAAGGCATGAAGCTATAAGAATTCTAGAAGACAATGTTGTAAAAACTCTTACAGATATTAGCTTAGGGAAAGAATTTATAAAGAAGACCCCAAAGGCAATCACAGCAACAACAAAAATTAACAAATGGGACTTAATTAAATTGAAAAGCTTCTGCACAGCCAAGGAAATACTCAATAGGTAAGATAGACAACCAACAGAATGATAGAAAATATTTGCTTGTTATACATCTGATAAAGGGCTAATAACCAGAATCTGTAAAGAGCTCCAACAAATGAGCAAGAAAAAGCCAAACAACTCCATAAAAAGGTGGGCAAAGACATGAACAGAAGCTTTTCAAAGGAAGATAGACTGATGGCCAATAAACATATGAAAAATGCTCAATGTCTCTAATCATCAGGGAAATGCAAATCAAAATCACAATGAGAGATCACCTAACTCCAGTGAGAATGGATTTTATCAAAAGTCATAAAACAAGAACAGAGTGGTTCTGGTGTGGATGCAAAAAGAAAGGCACATTTATACACTGTTGCAACCTCTATAGAAAGTACTGTGGAGATACCTCAAAATCTAGTGATCTCACGATTGAATCCAGCAATCCCACTACTGGAATTATTTTCCTAAGGAAAAAAGTTATTTTCTTCAAAAAGACACATGTACTCAAATTTTCATTGCAATACAATTCACGATGGCAAGGATCTGGCGTCAACCCAACTGTTCTTCATAAATGAGTGGATTGAGAAAATGTGGTATATGTATTCCGTGGAGTACTACTCAGCCATAAAAAATGGTGGAGTAATGTCTCTCACAACAACCTATATGGAACTGGAGCCCATTCTTCTAAGTGAAGTTTCACAAGAATGGAAAAACAAATACCTCATGTACTCACTGTTAAACTGGAACTAATGCACGTGTGGATCCACACCCTCATGCACATGTGGTAATAAAACTCAATAAAAAGTAAGCAGGGGGTGGTGCCTGTGGCTCAGTGAGTAGGGGTCCGGCCCATATACCAAGGGTGGGGGGTTCAAACCCAGCCCCGGCCGAATTGCAACAACAACAACAAAAATAGCTGGGCGTTGTGGCAGGCACCTGTAGTCCCAGCTGCATGGGAGGCTGAGGCAGGAGAATCACATAGGCCCAAGAGTTGGAGGTTGCTGTGAGCTGTGTGATGCCATGGCACTCTACCGAGGGCGATAAAGTGAGACTCTGTCTCTACAAAAAAAAAGTAAGCAGGTTTGGGTGGTGGGCAGGAGTATGGTAAATTCATACCTAGCTGCTACAATGCACACTATCCAGTTGAGGGGCACACTTATAATTTTGGCTCCAACTGTACAAAATAAATTCATGTAACCAAGACATTTGTACCCCTGTAATATTCTGAAATAAAAAAAATAATAAAACAAGATGGGTAAAAGGAATGCGTTATTGCTTTTTCTTGGTGGGGGTTTTTGAGTGGTTGGGCTGGAGGTGGTGATAGATGGGTGGGAGTATGGACCTAAAAAGATATTTTAGGCCTTCAGTTGCATACAGTAATAACCTATTTTTGATTTTGTTTTTGTTCCAATATCTGTATAAAACTAAACTACTACAAAAAAAGAGTAGCCTAGTATCTAGTTTTCTTTTTTTTTTCATTTTCCAGAACATCCTCTGGGAAGTCCAACTCTAAAACCTTTATAAATGTGTGGATATAATTAATTTTTAATCTAAATATGAATCATTTTTATGCAAATAGTAATTAAACATCTTGGAAAATGGCTTATATTATTTTAAGATAATGCAGTACAACAGAATTTTAGAGATCAAAGAAATATACTGACACTTTTGAAGACTAAAATAGGAAGCATTTAAATGATATGTAATCATTTTCAGAACATTGGAAGGTACAAAGAATAGGACAAAAAAATCAAAGGACATCTGACTTCCCAGAAATTTCCCTTATCAACATATAGCGAACATGACTCCTGACATTTCTCATGAAATATGCATATTGGAAAAGGGATTGCTATGATTTTATAAAAATTGATTATATTAGACATACTACTTTACAAAAAGTATGAATTTCAATAAAACTCAATAACTAGTAGTACTGATGTATCAGAAAAGAAATTGATGAATTTAAGTCAAATATTTATACATACATGTAATAATATGGTACTTAAAAATGTGCCTTCAAAATTAAGAAAACTAGTGAAAACGGTGCCAACGTCATCATGTGTCCTTTAGCTGCAACTTGTAATTATTTACTCCTTGCTTTAAGAGCTAAGAAAATGCAGACTCATTTTCTCCTATTGCCCCTCCTTTGTTAATTTACATTCTATTCTGTTAAACATACTTCCAATCATTTTAAGCCTTACCCTGTAATTGAATCGTTTCAGTGGGTCATTTTATGAGTCATTTAAACACAGCTTCTCCATTCCTGAGTTATTTTATTTAAAAAATCTCTTTAGGGGCTGGATTTGTTTGGCTTTTCTCCCATTTCATTTCACCTAAAACTTTTCTTCCTCCAACCCTCCCCCCCACACACACACTCCTTCCCAGCCCTCTTGGGTTTGCTTTCCTTGTGTTTATGCAGACTGAAGAGATTTCCTTTGCTTTTCTTTTGTTTCTGAGCACAAGGTGACTCATTTTTTTTTCTCACTCACAAACTATAGATATATATGTATTGTACTTTCTGCTGCAAATAATTATTTTTAGGAAAGAATCTAAGTCATTCTCAGTTTCTACCTCTTTCTACCTGACTTTTTAATTAATTTATTTTACTTTCTTTATTATCGAAATGAAATAGCTTCATCAGATTAGTTTTAATTGTTTTACTAGATTTTTTTTTGTAAGTTCTTTTAAGGAACTGTTTCCTTAGTTAGAAAATTTAAGCTTTTCTTTCTTAAAAAAAAATTCAGGTATAACGTATGACCTTGTAAACCAAATTTACTTTAAGTTTGCTATGTATATCTTCTTGTTAGGATCGTTAGATCATTGATGATGGTCTTCTGTCCTCCCTCTTACCTGCCATAACCTTGATGTACCTTCACGCCCCTAGTCTTTTCACAATGATCCTCTCTTTCCTTGAAGTTGCCTTTTGCTGTTTTCTGTGGCATTGAATGCTTTCATCCCTGTAATAGCTTTGGTTTCTTCTTTCAGTTTTCCTTTTAGTAACTCCTTTGTCTTATAACTACTTCCTAACAGCTCCATGTCTCTAATCTGAGCTGTGTGTGTGTTTTAAAATGTCATATTTTCTGTAATTGGTTTTAGGCCAAGGAGCACTTATGTGAACACTTTGATTATAACTTTTCTTGTCCTTTCAAATAATTTATTCCTGCTTTTCACAAGCCTTTTGCTTAAGATCCTTGTCTGATTTTTTGTTAGCTACATATGTCTCGTCCATGATTTATTTTTAAAGGAGACAGTGAATTGATGAACACTAGAATGGGAAATGAGAGACAAAGGATGAATCAGTCTGTGTGCCATTATAGCTTTGATTTGGGTTGGTTGTCTTGGAGGCCTTTGCTCTTTGCCCAGGAAACAAAGGTACAATCTCTTGGTTTCTGCAATGAAGGTAAAAGTATGCCTCCTAATGACATACTTTTCAGCTTGGTACCCTAGGTATTGGACTCTGTGGGGTTCTTTATTGGCAAGCCAAGATTATAGAAAAACAAAAACTTTGAGTGTGTATTTTCTTTTAGATTCACTTTTGCCATTCTTTGGCAATGACTAGATCATCATAAAGATATGATTTGAACTCAGGTTTGCTTAACTCATGCTACAATGCTTTTCCATCATTCCATATTACCTTTTTGCCTTGGACCCCAAAATTCTTTGAAAGGAAATCATGAGGCAAATAATGTCAGTTAACTAAGATACTTGGGAAATGGAATTTTGTGGTCAATTAGATTTCAGTTTAACTGAGACAAACAGGAAACCCTTTGATTTCAAAATATATTATTGAAAACTCTTTTTAAATGTATTAGTCAACTTCCTTGACCTTTATAGTACATTATAAAAAGGTAATTGATTCTTCTTTGGATCTTTGAAGGATCTCAATGTTAATATTATAGCCTGTGACTTTCAAAATTGAGAAGGGATGCAAAGAAATGGAGTTGAGAAGGGATGCAAAAGAAAGGCTTATGGGAGGAAAGCCTGGCTTGCTGAACAAGGAAGTCTGGAGCCCCATAAGAACACTGGCTACTCAGCAGTTCTCCCCGAAAAGGGGAAAAGAATATGAGGTAACCAATGGCCAAGAGAAAAGGACAATAATCAATGACCAACAGAAGAGGGGCAATAACACCTGGAGGCACAGAGAGACCAAGGAAATAGTGTCAACCAATTTCAAATAGAAAGAAAGGTCATTTCTGCAAGGCCTTGGCACCTCCATCTCTCTCACCTCTTCTCATTCAGGGGAGGGACTTACTTCCAACTCTCTTTGGAAGAGCTCTAAGCTTTCTCTTTGTTCTTAAATTTTTCTTCCTTGAAACTTTTGCAGGGTACTTTCGCTTTCTCTTCATGCTCCAGTTTTACTTTTGATTTCTGCATACTTTGGGTTTAGATTTTTGCCATGCGTGGTTGAAAAATTTGGCCAAGTAATTAAACCAGGTCACTGCGGTTTGGGGAACCAGTACCCGCTTGACCCCCAACATATGTAGTAGGGGTTGGTATCTGTGACCAAATATTTAACACATTCTGTACTCTAAAGGGTTTCAATAAAATTGGATTAATTGTAATATTATACTTTTGGAAAATGAGGTGTTTTTATTAGAATAGAGGGGCAGAAATATATAAATAGATATGAAGAAAGGAAATAAAAAGAAGGAATATATCATCTATGCTATGTATCATGAGTAATGCACCCTGTGAAATATCTAAACTATGTTTGTACAAAAAAAGTTTGTTTCCTTTTGACACAAAGACTAGATAAATTATGAAAACTGAGTCAGTACTAGTATAGCTTTTTATAGTGAATACTGAAAAATTTTGAAATTTGACTTCATTTCCCATTTTCCCTTCATGTTTGTCAACTTATAAACCCAACTTTATGCAATCTGATATACTGTAGTTTGCTTGTATTTTGACATTATTTCAATTGATGTCTTTCAAATTCTATTCCTTGATAGGTTTCTATTACCATATACATTTCAGGTTATTTAATAGCTCAAAGAAAGGAAGGACTAGTAAAAATATCTGAAAACTCCCTTATGCTTTTATTTTTCAAAATGGAAAGCATGTGCTGAGTAGATGAATTAAAAGAAGACAGGGAAGCCCAGAGTGCAGTTTAAGAGAAACCATTGATCTTTAGAAATTAGACTGACAATAGAGATCCATTAAAGTCTACAGTATAATGAAAAAAATTCCTTTTCTGTGGCCTTTCTTTTATCTCCACTCTTCCTAAATCTGATTCATCTCTTCCATGCTCTCCTGTCCTTCAGAAGAGACACTCAATGCTGATGAAGTAATTGTCATTACAAACCTCTTTCAATCTCATTTGAGAAATGACTCTGATTCTAAACATTAATTTTTGGTACCAATCTGAATAACAATCAGCTCACTATATCATCAATTATGCAGTGGAGGAAAATCAAGACAGTAAAAGAGAAGGGTGGTCATTTTAATACAGGCTTACAGTTCAATAAAACCCATTGTGACATAAAACTAGACACTTGCCTTCTTATATACACTTATCACAATACTTAGGATATTTGCTAACTTGCATACTTCACTGTTTTTAGTTGTTTGCTTTACATTTTACTCTTACTTAAAAGTAAGGTTCTGAATGCCATTAACTAGATGATTCAAGAATTCCCCTACTCATCCAAGACCAAGCCACAGTGCCATCCATTTACTTAGTCAAGTCATTTGACACCTGAGAGGAAGTAACAATTCGTACTGGTGTGGCTGATTAAATAAATTGAGTACTTGGAAAAGTATATAATAAAGATGGAGTAATGAGTATTATTGAATGTGATGGAAGTTACAACCTGGAGAAAAGGTCGAATGTGCAAAAAATACCACCTTGTTCTCCAAGTCCTACACAACAAGGAAAACAAGTCTATCCCATTGCCACCCAAATACTGTATTTTGCTTTTTCGTGTTTCTATCACAGCAGTTACCCGATAGTGTAATTCATCATGTCCTTGAAATTAAACCATAGAGGCAGGAATCCTGTCTTACTAATGTTCATGTTGTGTGCTTATGTCACTGCTTACCAAGAGCAGATAGTCAGATTTGTGTGTGCAAACGCGCGGACAGCCACACGTGCACATAGACTTATTTATAGAGAACATTGATCAAACACAAGCTCTTTTGGAAAGATGATATAGTAAGATAATAAATCAAGAGGCTGTTTCTCACCTGACTACACAACAAAAAAGGACATCTAGTTCCAAGAGTCAGAAGCAAGGGTTTTGTTCCTGTGCTATGTGGTAAGTACCAAGCTTAGTGCATTACACACAATATCACATTTATATGAAGTCATTTAGGGAAGTAGTATCACACAGCACAAAGGAGCTCTTAAGCCAAGGCATTCTTGATTTGCCTGTTGACCCTTTTTGCTAAATAGCTATAATAATGTGAGGAAGAAATTTAATCTCTCTCTTTTTGATTTTCCCTATATATTAACAGGAATTATAGTGGATACTTCTAAAAGTGTTAAGTGGGTCTTAATTAGAAAATGTACATTAAATAGTTTAAATAATATGTAGTGTATAATAAATGTTTGGTTAACAGTGTTACTACTGTTTCTGATGTGAGTGGAGGTTGCAATTCAGGATCAAGAAATGGGGAGCTAACCTTGCAATTATGGAAAGGAGGACTGTTTTGGAGAATTAAGCCAGACAGTGTAGGGCAGTGCCTCCCTTTCCTTACAGAACCAGACTGATGATTCTAATAATCTCAGGCTGGTGAGTTTCCCCAGGGAATATAATCACACAGCTTTGTCCAGAAAGTGGAAGTTGGAGAAATAAGTTGTCCACTTGTCCTTTCAAAACTTAGCCTGAAAAAAGAAGTTACACAATTTAATTGGGGTATTAAACTTGCTTGTCTCTTACTGGAAATTTAAGGATATGGTTAGACTGTTCGAAGATACAAGTGTCTTGGTTCTAATATTGTAAGAAATTTGTTCTACATTTCTAAATCCCATAGCTATTGATAGCATTTTATTTTATTTCTTTTTTTCTATAGAATGCACTAGCATGTTGCAAATTACCTCTTCTTCATATTACTGTTAGTTTTCAGCTTAATCCTAGTAAGTATTTTAGCAACTCTTCTGTCATCTCTCTGCAAAGTTACTCAAATTTTTCCACTTCTGTTTTTCCTAGAGCAGCGGTTCTCAACCTGTGGGTCGCAACCCACAGGAACTATATTAAAGGGCCATGGCATTAGGAAGGTTGAGAACCACTGTCCTAGAGACTATACTGCTGACAATCTTCAGAAGTACTTTCTTAACAATGCAACATCCACTATAGCATTTCATGAGAAGATAGTTAATAAAAACGTGAATAATAAGTAGAATACCTTGACCAAAGGATCATGGTGAAAATTCAACCTTTAATGGAGGAATGTTTACATATCTTCTTTTCTGATCTAAAATATTAAAGTCTTCCTTTGAATTTTGCCTTTCTGTCTCTTTGGAATCATTGAGAAAAGAAACAAAGCTAATACATTGGTTTGGTGTCATGCAACTAAACACAACCAAAAACTAATTATAAATACAGATATTTCTGCAGTGACATATTTCTGATTTTTTGTTTCAAATTTCTAATTGGATATTTCAACAAAAATATGTAGAAACAACTGAAGTCTT
Source organism: Perodicticus potto (assembly GCA_963574655.1). NCBI lineage: Eukaryota > Metazoa > Chordata > Mammalia > Primates > Lorisidae > Perodicticus > Perodicticus potto. Next base: position 19,366 of record CAUYRH010030486.1, on the reverse strand, counting down.
CCCGGAAAATGTTACCACAAATTAAAATGCATACATTTGTGGTTGGAATTTTGTATCATTGATGGCACCGATCTACCTGGGCAGTATTGATGCAGAAATTAGAGCACGGATTCAATCTGTGGTCAGTACTTACCTACCAAAAGTCAAATACTGAGATGAGTTTTTAAATTTATATTTTAATTATTATGAATGCATAGTAGGTATGTATATTTATGAGGTACATGTGATTTATGGGGCACCTCAAGTGTTTATCATTCTTTGTGTGAGGCACATGTCAATTTCATTTCTTTGGTTATGTTAAAGTGTACCCTAACTTATTATTGACTATTGTCACTCTGTTGCACTACCAAATATTAGATCTTGTTCATTCTATCTAAATGTGTTTTCATACTCATTCACCCACTTACTTGATCACACCCTCCTCACTTTCCAGCCTCTCAAAGCATCATTCAACTCTGTATGTCTGTGAGAACAATTGTTTTAATTTTTGGCTTTCACATATGAGTGCATAATGCAAGATTTGTCTTTCTGCACTTGGTTTATTTCACCTAAAATAGTGTTCTCTAGTTCCATTCAAATTGTGACAATGACAGGATTTCATTCTTTTTATGGCTGAATAATATTCCATTGTGTTTCTCAATGTGTAATTAGTTTTTAAATATCTTCTTCTAATACTCAGTGGGCCAAATCATAGTCTACATTGTCATTTCTTTAAGAAACTTCTGCTTATTGTTGTACAGGTAGCTTCAAAGAGGGAACTACTAGGACCCTCATAACAGTGTGCTATAATGATAACCTTCTTATCTGACTTTTGGCTCAGACATGAGGACAGGCGAAGTTAATTCCAGAGGAATATATACTGGAAAAATTTAAAAGTCAGAGGCTGAAAATCAATTAGGTAACTCTTAAAACTTTCATTCTCACTGAGAGTATTAATAAAGAAAATTCCCAGAGTGTGGAGACTAGAGTATATATGACGACAGAGATTTTCTTGGAGAGAGATATAGTTTGGTATTTAGTCTCCCAGCCATCATTAACCTCCCACTAAGTGAGATAGGAAGGTAATTACTTCTCCTGTCCTTTCAAGTTAAATATAGAGCTCCAAACAATACATAAGGCACTTAACATTGGGATGGGTAGCATTGGGATGGGTAGTGATGCGATGGACAGTGATCTGAATTAAACTTGAGAAATCAGAAGCGTGGCAGGCTGGAGCTCCGAAGCACATGCTGGGGAGAAGGCTTTGCAATCAGCCTGCATTATCAGACTAGCAAAGGAAAAGAATGAGTGCATGTTCCCTTTGTTTACTGTTGTATCAAAAGCACCAAGAGTCTGAATGAGCTTCACCTTGTGATTCTACAAAGAAGAGTTACTGAAATCTCTAAAAGCCCAGTAGCCATAGAAAGGGTGTGGAGTGGAGTATAAGAATGCGTGCATCTGATGTATGAAGAGACTGCAGCGAATGATAGCCGTGGTGGGTGGGCTCTTTCTTTGGCGTATCAACTTCCATCACCTGTGATATCTGGAGAGCGCAAGCATCTTGTGAAAGTGGAAAAACAGCACTTTTCTGTTTCCTTTTCATCTCTTGTCTGATCCTCACTCGAAACCCAAGGTAAACAAACTACAGGATGAGCAACCTGAGGAAGAAGAGGTAGAAGCGTCTCCCGAGCCCCATCCGTGGTCTTCTACTTTCGACAGAAAACAAACTTTAGCTGAGAGAGGGGTGAAAGGTTATACAGAACTGGGCTGAACATTCCAATTTCTGGGGAAGGAAGCTTGTTTGCTAAATTAACATGATCATTGAACTCTTTATTACCTGTATGTCAATAGTTATGAGGCTATCTGTGTTAGGATGTGTAGCAAAGGAAAAAACACCTGGGAATAAACATACAGCAAATAAAATAAACTTGCCTTATGATTATAATTAATGAATTCTGCTTATAACAATATACTGTTTAAACTCCTCATTGTATTAGCCTAAAAGAAATTGTATATTTACCTCAGGAAAAATTGTGTATTTGCCTCATTACTTATTTTAAAAATGATATATAATTACTACCAGTCTTGGCAGTTCATGCCAGGCATTTGCTAAACACATATGATAAACACGAGATTTCCTTTCCATTACAATCTCAAAATACTTGGAAGTAAAATATATGCTAAATTGTTACATCTACTGGCATTAACTAACATGAGAGTTTCCCAGACTGGACACATACTATTTTTGTTATTTTCAAGGAAAATCACAGGATAAAAATGCTGTAACTCTAAACCCTTACATTTTGTAAGGGTTTGGCTTAAGTATTATTTAATGGGAATTTGAGTGATACATCATAAGGCTTGGATAATTTCTTTTTCAACTACTGAGTGTTCTGCTTCACATTTCTTTCATCATCTCGTCAGTATTTTTGAACAATATTACTTTTTTTTTCTTTAAGACAGAGTGTCACTTTGTCCACCTTGGTAGAGTGCCATGCTGTCATAGCTTACTGCAATTTCAAAGTCTTGGGCTCAAGCCATCCTCTTGCCTCAGCCTCCCGAGTAGCTGGGACTACAAGTGCCTGCCACAATGTCTGGCTATGTTTTTTTTAGAAATGGAGTCTCACTCTTGCTCAGGTTAGTCTTGAACTCCTGAGCTCAAGCAATCCACCTGCCTTGGCCTCCCAGCATGCTAACATTACAGGCGTGAGCCACCGTGCCCAGACAATATTACTTTTATACAACTGTTTGAGACTACGCATTTTTTCTATACAATGTTACCTACAAAATATATGCCACATATGTTTTATACTTCCTTTTTGAACTTGGGAATCATTTTATTTTAGCTTTTGTATGCTGTTTTTCCCTTGAAATACCTTTTCATTCAACAGAGAGTATGAAAGTTGGACATGTTATTTTTAGGCAGAGGAAAAAAAGACATTTCTCCAAGGTAATGGGACGCCATGAGGTGTGCTCTTGCATATTACTTCCTTTACTAATTAAATGGAATGTGCGAGTGAGAGTAAGTTGGCATTGTTAAAGTAAATGACCCGATGCTTTAGTAATGAAGATGCATCTAAGCTGAAGTTTATCGTTTTAATTTTAATCTTGAGCTCTGTTAGCCCTACAGAGTGGGTTGCTCCGCGTCCTACAGTGCCTCTTTGCATTGGACTACAGTGCTGCCCACTGACTCTTCAAACACTGTTTGTAATAAGTTGTGTTTTGAAATGAAGTGGTTCATTTATGTAGAAGGTGAATTGATATTGGACATTTATTAAATCTGTTTTTTAACAGGCTGTCGTAAGTGGGGTTCTTCAGAGGGCAGAGATATCAGGAGACTGAAAGTTGCTTAAATTATGCCCCATAAAAATATAGATGAGGCTCAGATGCCTTTGGATTAAATATTCATTACTGAATATTTACATAATGCATGTGAAAGTGCTTTTAAAATAAAAACTCTCTTTATATAAATGGAAGCTATAGCCAGATTTTCCCCCATTATGCCCAGAAGAGCACTTCAAAGCATTCTCTGGAGTCTTGGAGAGGAGAAATCTCTTCTATCTCTTTTACAAAGGAAGGAAAAGACTGATATTCCCACTGTCCAGACCTACCCTCCTTAAAATGTTTTGGCAATGTAAAATTGTTCACCCTTTAGCAGGGTGTCTATTTCTATGACTTGTAATTATATGACTCTCAAAATAGATACTTTTTAAACAACTTCCTTTGAAAAATGTTGCATGTTAAACAAGGCCTCCTCTATAAGAGATGCAGAATCATTTGAATGCAAAAAAATCAAGCATGGACAGACCTGGCTTCATTTGCTATTTACACTATTTATTAGTTGCATGACTCCGACAATTTTTGCTCTTTTCTTTTTTGTTCTTCATCATTTCATATGAGATTGCAGTGTCTACCTTAAAGGGTTACTTGAAAATTAAATGGCATAGTGCAGGCACCGTTCCCGGTATCTGACACGTTGAAAAAGCTGAAAACCGGTTAATTCCCTCCTACATAAATACATTATTATTACCACACTGAGAGCAGCCAGCTCTCAATTATCCATGTTAATATATGGAAATTCCTATGCAGATAAATAAAAATAACGTGAACATAATTTTTACACATAGCTTTGTGATCTATTTTTAAGTTTTATAATGTTCTAATATTTCACTATAGAATTTGCGCATGAAAGGAGGATATTAGGTATTGGGTCGTTCAACCCTTTCGTTTTACAGATGAAAAACTTCTGACAGAGATAACAAATACAGCCATAAATGTAATACAGCTAGTTAGTAATAGAATTGGGACTGAAGATCAAATCATTTTCTCCATTCTGTGATTTTATACTACTTCAAATAAAATAATCAAACTATGTTTGAAATGGTCTCGAGTTGAAGTAGCTGAAAGGGTGCTCACTTCCAATAACTACCATGCTACTGATCATGTCCTCGCTGAGAATTTCAATCTGTGGGTGTGTATCATAATTACTGACCTCAGTCTAAAACAGCAAAGAGGGATATAAAAGTTCATGACTAATTCCTGTAGAAATTTTGAGTTAGTTTAGTCCCAACTTGGGGCTATTTAGGACAATTATGGATTTTAAAAAGTTACTGTTATAGGCTTGGCACCTGTAGCTCAGCGGCGAGGGCACAAGCCACATGCATCGCAACTCAGCCTGGGCCTGCCAAACAACAATGACAACTACAACCAAAAAAAAAAGTTACTGTTATAGCTATTTCAAAATATATAGTATCATAATTTTAAACAGACAAACAAAAAAAAATCACTGCCTAAGTCCTAAAATAGTGATTGGAGCACTTTCCCACATTAAGAGACTATATTATTTATTTTAAAAGTTATGAGTAAAGTAGGGGTAAGGATTATTTTTGAGGCTGAGCACATAGGCAGCATCTTAGCTTAATATTTGAGCTCATAACATCCCCAGTGGCAAATAAGTAATTAAATGCTTTGTTGTAAAAGTCCTTCTATTGTGACTCCTAAGCAGGTAAAGCTAGCATATGATAAGAATGAGCGGAGCTGCTGATAATGACATAAGTAATGATAAAATCAGAAGAGCCAGTAATAATTTCTCCAAGAACTGGAAATTGAGATTTGCTTTAGAAAATTCGTGTAACAGATAATTTTCCATGGAAAAAGACTCATTTTCCATTACTCTCTATCTCTGTTTCTCTAATGGGACACATTTTCTATCTTGTACTGGAGTTATTTACACCAAAACAGATATATGAGCAAATTCTTTTTGGCTTCATTTTTATAGTTTCCAAGACACTTATTTCTTATACCCTGGTCATGAGAGTAGACATTTACTAAGTGTGACTTAAATGAATTAATAGATTTATATTATGACCAGATTGGAATTGTATTTCCTATAACAGAAAGTGGAAATAAGATTAAAATAGTTGCAATCTTTCCTGGAGAAAAAGAAAATGTTCTGGTTTTCTCTTTCAATAAAATTAGTAAATTGCAACAGTTCCTCCAAGGTTCTCAAGTAAACAAAAAATGAAAAAATAGTAAATGTTTTGATTTTAGAAGAATCAGATAGAACCTATTTCCTGGCCTTTATGCAGGTGGTATATAAGGACAATTCCTTGTTTAACCACTGTTATTTCTTTTTTTATAAATCATTATTACCATTTTTATTTCAGAGTATTAGGGAGTACACGTGGTTTGTTAATATACTTTGTTAGTCTCTGTTTTTAAAGCCTGAACTCACTGAGAAGACAGGGGAGAAGAAAAATGCCTTTGTTACAGTGGTGCAGAGGCAGAGAGAACAGAAGTGAGGTTATCCAAGGCTGGGAAGGAGGAAGTAATGGGTGTTTGATATATTTTTAATGTTTACCCACCACATCTCATGTGGAAATGTGATCCCTAGTGTTGGAGATGGGGCCTAGTGGGAGGTATCTGGGTCATGGGGGTGGATCCCTCATGAATGGCTTGGAGTCCTTCCTGTAATAATAAGTGAGTTCTCACTTTGTTAGCTCCCCCTGAGAGCTCTTGTTTAAAAGAGCCTGGCACCACCTCTTCCCTCTCTTTGTTCCAGCTCTTGTCCTGTTACACACCTGCTCGCCCAGCTCGTTCCACTGTATGGGAAGCTCCCTGAAACCTTAGCCAGGAGCTGGCACGATGCTTCTTACACAGTCTGAAGAACTGTGAGCCAAATAAACTTCCTTTCTTATTAAGTTAAAAAAAAGAAAAAAGAATGCTATAGTGATTTAAAATATGTCACTTTACTGTGTCTTCATGAGTAATTCTGTAATTTATTTGAGTTAGTTACAATGTGATAGTAATAAATGAAACATGAACTGAGCATTTCTAAAAAGGCATGTTGCTAACTTTTACCCCAAGATCTCTAACCCTGCCTCCATGGAGCAGACACTAGTGAATGTCTGTGCAATGCCTATTTCTTCATCTTTCCTTTGTAAAGAATGCTAAACTTGTTCAGGAATCCACTGTGTTTTCATGGATGCCGAGAGACACAGGAGAAGCTGAGTTAAGTCCCAGCTCCAGGGAAAAGTTGTTTGCTGATGGCCTATTCCAATAACGACTTGCCATCACTCTCACCCGATTGGTGTTGATTGAACTGTTAGCCCGGAAGTACTCGTGCACTCGACCAGAGCCATTTTTATTTAAGGGAGCCTCTCTGTTGTCTTCCTCTCCCTTTCCCCACCTCCCACCTCCCTCTCTCTTTCCCTCTCTCCTTCTTTCTCTCTCTTTTCTCTTCCCAACCCTTCTCTTCTCCCTCTCAGCCTTTCTCCCTCCTCTGCACCATACCTTAATTACTACCCCTCCTGCTGAATATGAGAAACTCAGCACGAAGTTGGCCAGCCTTGACAATGCCTGTCACCTTATTATGTTTACAAAAAGGACAAGCCCTGAGTGAAGCCGATGCTGAAGGTGACGGAGATGAAAGGAAGAATCGGGATCCAGCATGCCAGTCCTAGGGCACTAAAGGATCAACCCTGAATCCTATACTCAATGCAGATTTCCTCCTTTTCTTAAAATGATAAATGTACTTACTGTTTGAGCCAGTTTGTTCCAGCCAGCATTGATGCAAACTAATTTTGATGCACTCCTTAACCTTAATCCTCCACCACATTTTTAAATTTCCTGCTTTGCCCACTTATTTTTCTATATGTGCTATTATTATTCCTATGTAGAGAAACATGTCTAGCTTTATGATACTAAATGATTACCATTAAATACTGACAATAGCAAAGGAAAATAGTACAAACTCAAATGAAACTCTGACAACTAAAGGGCCGATTTTATAATGTGCATTTGTAGCAGCCATTTGAGCGAGTCTACATAATGGTTTTAAAGGACTTTCGATAATGTTTCCTGCAGCTGTGCAGAATTTTAACTTTTAACTCTTCATTTAAAAAATGCATCTAAATATAAATCAAGCACTATACACTTCTGAATGGAAGGAGAAAGTTGAAAGCTGGAGCAGTCATGACCAAGTGCTGTAGAAAACTGTAGTCCACAGTTGCAATTTAAAACCAATCAAGTGGGCAGGAGAAGGGGAACACAGAACCTGAAAATAACTGGTAAGCTCAGAAATAGTCTTAAAGCAAACACTATACTAATAATGTTATGGTTAATTATCCAAGGGTAACACCCTCTCAGCCAGGGGAGTTTTGAAGGTGAGAAGTGGTTTAAGCAACCAACAAGTTTCCACAAGCAATATTCACCTGAACCAATCTTTCCTAATGTGGGATATTTTGACTTATACCAAAATGCAGAAATATGAGGAGACAGTTATATGGCGTGTGATGCATGTCCACCTTCCAAGATTCTCTGAGTCTGTCAAGCATGAGATTGGAAAACCAAGACTTTCTAATGTTAATGACAAACATGCCATGAGAAATGGCATAGACCTGCACTCTCAGGAGTATTCATTCTTGGAATTATTCATCTAGGATAAGAAAACATACCACCTTCCCTGCTTTCTACCCTGCCCATTACATCCTGAATGGGGGTGCAGGCAAAGCTTTTTTTCAGTCTAAAAGAATTCTTTCTCCTCTAGCACTGCAAAGGAGAATAGAGGGTCTTGGCTATTTGGGGTGGGGGGAATATTTTGTTAAGTAAGTATTTTTACTTATAGCCTGGGCAAGTCATTTAAGATATATTTCCCTTCTCCAAAGACAAAAAATGCTTAACCTTGCACTGCTTTTCTTATAGCAGTGTTTCTAAAAGAAAAGAAAGTTCTCTGTGAACGTGAAAACGCTTTCTACACTGGCAAGTATTGCATAGACGTTAGCAGTTGTCATCATTCTTATGATCAGAGAACAGCTTTTAAGCTAGAAAAAATTAAAAGGTTTGCTGCATTCCTATACGTTACCAAATGATCAGAGGTTTCAAAGGCATACATTTTTTCAAATCCCTTAAAATAATATTAGATAACTAAAAATAATGAAAGGTAGGTTAGTACATTTGTCTTTGATGTTTTTTGAATATATTTATTCTCCATAATGTTTTCAAAATTTTTCTGTGGTATCTTGAGAGTAACAGTTAAGGGCCAGCCTGCATTCGGTGCTTACTTCCAGAGTCTTTACTTTTGCAATCTTCCTTCTTTTCCCTTCCTGAGCATGAAGGCCGTGATGAATACATGTGAAATAATACATCAGATGCTTTGGAAACACTGGAGTCAGTGGTTACCAAGGAAGCTAGGCCGAGTCTAGCAGCAGTCCAAGGGAAAAGTAAGACAGGATGCGATGAGGGCGTGATGTGCAGTTGTTGTGAGGCCCTGATCTCTGAACCCGAGCTTCGTCAGCTTGTTTTTCTTTTCCTATACTTTTAAGAGGAGAAGGAAGCATCTTCTGTTTTCTGTTTTCTTTCTGTTTTCCTTTATGAAAGTCATTCATGAATGAATATTTGAAACATGTAGTTTAATAAAATACAAAGAAAATAAAATTCAGGTAAAAATTCCTCATGTCAAAGAAAGAACTTGTTAGCATATTGCTCTGTGTGGTTTATATGTTCATGGAGAACATAAAACAATCCACTGACACGCTGTGTTTCCCTAAAACAGCAGAGCAATGTTTCTGGTCCCATGACGCCACTCCAAAACCCTGACACTTCCTATCGAGAGACAGAATGCAATCTCCTTGAATCTGAGGGAGATTTGTGATTGCCTCAACCATGAGCCCAAGGTGAGCAGGAAGCTGTGCGCCTTCTAAGGCTTGGTCATGAATGGTGATGTGGTTCCCCGAGCTCCCTGGAAGTGAAGTTCACTTTTGCATTCAGCCACCGTGCTGGGAAGAAGCTCAGAGAGGCCACAGGGAGAGGCCTCTTGGAGAGAAAGACTAAGATCCCAGGGCAGCATAAGACATAAGACGAGTGAGTAAATGAGTCCTCAACTGACTGCAGCCTCGACCTCCACATCATCTGAGGCCTGATCATCACGGAGGAGAGTGGTCCCTGATTTCCTTGTCTGAATTGCTGACTTACAGAAACCGAAAGTAAAAATAAATTTTCACTGAAAAACAAAAAACCAAAACCCACTGTGATATACTAAGTAACTATAACAGATAAATAAACAGTATGAAACCGATTTTATCCTCTGTTATTATATGTAGGCTTTTGAGAACCATTTAAAACTCTGATTATATAACACAAATAAACATAAAACTTTTGTACCAGAAACATCTGGAAAACAGTATACACCTTAAAGATTACAAGTTTTTGCGTTTTTGCTCCAATGACTCATTTTCAAGGCATTTTAGCACAAGGTGCAGAAACACACGTAATAAAATTTGTAGTTAGCTCTTTTTCTAGAGATGGAACAAAATATATTTCCTTCTACCACTTCTTAAAATAATAAGCACAATTGAACTATAAGTGAGAGTGCAAGAAAATAAATGGAAACCTTATCTAGATGCTGTGAAGAGAAGAGATGAGGCAGAAAGTTTGTCCAGACAGGGAGAAAAAGAGGGAACGAAGCGGAGAAGAGATATGAAGAAAAAGGAAAGAGCCCCAGGAGAGCCAAAGACAATTTTCCTAGAGCAAAACATGTGAAGATATTTTTCCTGCAAAACATTTGCATAGAAACCTCTCAAAACATACACTGAGCCTATATTTTTATTGCCTTTCGAAATTTGGAGGTATTACACTAGGGTCCAAACTTCGTAATGGTCAGATAAGCAGCTGGCCCAGTCTTTTCCAGGTAACCACAGCCAAGCATCCAGTGAAAAAATTATTTCTTTAACTGGTAGTGTTGCCTCATAGAGCTAGAAATCTCTGTGTAGAGGAAACCTAATCTAAGAACTAAATATGGCATCGCAAAGAAACTAGCCTTGATTTAACAGCAAGAACCACCCTCGTTCAATAATGTGCAAAACAAATATTGTAGCCAATGTTAATTTTTAGCCATGGAATTGTATATCATTGTTACACTACAAATTTAGCCTTTCTTAAAAATAAACATATGCAAGATTTAGACTCTTTTTTCTAGTAGAAATCCATGCATATAATTTTCCAGTAATGTTACTGTTTTTCTTTGAGACAATATAGAGGTCTGTTTTAGAGGACGGGCTCTGCCCTTGTGTCACCTGGGCAGAACCCTCAGCTCTGTTGCTATCCCACTCAGTGACACCAGTCAGGTTACTGATCATTTCAACCATTCCATACAATTACAGAACCTCAGTGCAGTAAGTATATTTAGTAGAAAAAAAACTTACACATTTTGATATATCAGCCGAAATGAAAGGTCTTCCTTCCTTTGCGAAATCCCCCAAGATTACCGATCCTACTGGGATAAGTGCAGATTTTAGGGGACAGAAGGTGGATCTATTTTGTACATCATAATCTCCATTTATGATATCCACAACCCAATGTATTACTGATAGAAAAGGATTTGAACTTGTACATATCAAACTATTTTTCTATTAATCATTGTGAGAGTGTAAAATTCAGTTAATTTACAAGGGCATGTACATTAAATAGTATATAATGTCTATATTGAAATGATTATAATTAATGCCCTTTGATTTAATAATGGTTAGTTACTTGTTATACTATCTGTTCCATTAATGTTTCAAGGGCAAAAGGAATAATGTTAAAAACCCCCTGAAAATGATATCTCAAAGTTGCCGGTTTTATTATTAAAAAGACAATCCATGTCATTAATGAAACTTATAATTTAGTGTGGAAGATAATCATATAAGACAGAACATGGGGAAGAGAATGAAGAGGAGCTGGGCAAAAGTATAAGCTGTACTGAAAAACACCCAGCTAGCAGGGCGTAAGTAAAGCAGTTAACTGAAATTTCTCTAGGTAGCTAGAACATTGAAATTATTAAAGTTTTTCTGGATATCATTTCTATTTTTAAATTGAAAAAAATTCTGGGAGAGTAATTTTCAAATTCCACATTTAAGTTACTATAATCATCATAATTACCACAAATTTAGGGAGTGGGGGATACAAGTTAGAGATTCATTGTAGCAGTTGTGTATTTTTTTCTGGTGTCACTTTTGATAAAATATTAAGAGATGTCAAAATGAAAAAAAATGTTTTTAAAGATTGTCTTTCCTATTCTTAGATCTGTACTTCTCCTACTTGAGATTTTGTATATTATTTTTAAACCCTGAAAATAAGTTATTTGAAGTGAAACTACTTTTTCCAAAGCCACATTACTTGACTGTGAAAACCACATCTTAGTAAAGCAGTGAGAATAACAAATGTATAAACATATTTGATGACAATGAAAGAAAGCTGGTGACATGAGTACATGTTTTTAGAAATGTGATCAGAAATCAATTTTCATTTCATCATTAAGTTTATATGATGTGGTTTGGGGGTAGGATCAAGATGGCTTACTAGACACCCCTCCTCCACAGAGAGGATAGAATAGTAAGCAAATTCTCATTTTAAAGGAATTACCTAAGACAGAATGTTAAGATTCGCCAGGGAAGTTATGGAAAGCAGGGCAGCCTGTCCACACAGGTGTCATGCCTAGCGTCAGGAGATGCTTGGAGATTGCACAAGAGATATTGCTCCAGAAAGGGAATGCCATTTGGAATCTCATAGGGATCTGAGCCTAGAGCAGCTTGGGCTGGATGCCACTCTGAGGACCAAGATACCGGGGAACCAGGGCTACCCTGCAGCTACTGTGAAGCTCCAGGGAAGCTTGGAGAAACCAATCCTTTCCCATGCACCCCGGGAAGGTCCCCACTGCCATACCGAGGGCTGCTGTTCAGACAGAACAATGGGCAGACAGCATTTTTTCACTGTTTTTCCCCTACACTGTCTAGTGGGGTGGGGTCACAGCCTTTCCATTCTTGGATTCAGGGTGTCATTTTGAGAGTTGTTTGGGCTGACATGATCTCATCCTCCACTTGGCTGGTGCAGGGCAAGGAGACCAGGAATGAATCTGGGATAGTGCCCACTATACTGCAGCTGGCTACTACGGGGCTGAGACTCAAGTGAACTGTAATCTCCACAGTTTCCTGCCAGGGCAGCATGCTTGTAAAGAGCTCCACCCTCTCCTGGCATAGGCCCATAGTACTACTTTTGGATTTTTAAGCTAAGCAGCATCCCAGCCTCAGGCTGAATTTGGGTGAATGTAGCTGCAGCCCTGCCCAGCTGAGGAAAGACAAAGGAACCCAGCTTCTCCTACACACGTCTTGGACAATCCCCAGTCCTTCTATGACTCCAGTGAGACTTAGACATGGTGAATAGCAATGCCCACAGTTTCTTGCCCATGCAACTTGCCTGAAAGGGGTTCATCCCTCTTTGGCTACAATCCCACAGCCAGGTGCCTTTTGACAGTTAAGTAGGACCTGGACCACCCTCAGGTCATTTTTAAATGATTTGGAGCAGCTTCCATCCGGCGAGAAAGACACAGGACAAATAAAGTTCTTCCAAGCGTACTTAGGGCAATACCCACTGCCCTGTTACAAACAGCTTTAAGACTGGGGACTGGTCTGCCAAATCCACTGCCGCTACTGGCGACTTCAACTCAGCATAGATCATTCAAGTCCTTCCGTGAGTTTACCACTGCTACTGCCTTCTCTCACATAACACCGGCTTCCCAGTATCTGAGAACTTGCCCGTATTTGTTCCTCTACCCCAGCTATTTGTTTCTGAAACAGCTACCTAAAGGCCCCAAACCTACCTTGGGGAAATGGTATTGAGAAAATTGGAGAACTTCATGCAGAAGAATGAAACTGGATCCCCATCTCTCACCTATATACAAAATTAACTCAAGTTAGATTAAGACTTAAAGACCTGAAATAACAAGAATCCTAGTAGAACACCTAGAAAAATCTCTTTCAGACATTTTCCTGTGCAAAGAATTTATGACTAAGACCCCAAAGGCAAAACCAAGACAAATAAAAATAGGCAAATGGGAGTTAATTAAACAAAAAAGTTACACCAGAGCAAAATAAATAATAATAATAATAAATTGACAAACTACATAATGGGAGAAAACATTTGCAAACTATGTGTCCAATAAAAGATCAATATCTAGAATCTATAAGAAACTCCAACAATTCAGTAAGCAAATACCAAGAAACACATTAAAAACTGGGCAAATGACATGAAAAGATATTTTTCAAAAGAAGATATGCAAATGGCCAAAAAACATATGAAAAAATCCTCAACATCACTAATCAATAGGAACTTATAAATTAAAAGCACAAAGAGATACACAGTACTATCATACACTTGTTAGAATGACTGTTGCTAAAAAAATCAAGAAACGATAGATGTTGATGAGATGCAAAAAATAGGGGACACATGTATATTGCTGGTGGGAATGTATGTGAATAAAATTTTTATGAAGAGCTGAAGGGGTATTTTTCAAAGACATAAAAGTAGACAATGTGGTTCTGGAATCCCACTACCAATATCTACACAGAGGAAAAGAAATAATTATTTCAAAAAGATACCTGCACTTACATGTTTATTGGGGCACAATTCACATTCCCAAAAGGATGTGGAATCAACCAAAGTGACCATGAACTGATGACTGGGCCAAGAAAATGTGAATATCTGTATAGGTATGTATCATACATGCGTGCACACACACAGACACACACAGTGGAGTACTATGCAGTAATGAGAATGAATAAAATGGCTTTTACAGCAACTAAGATGGAACTTAAGATCATTATCCTAAGAGAAGTAACTCAGAAACAGAAAAATAAATGTTGCATGTTCTTATAAGTCATAGCAAAACTATATCTACACAAGGATACAGAAACTGGTATAATGGACTTTGGAGACTCACAAGGAAAGAGAAATGAAAATTTACCTATGAGATACAATATACAATACTTGAGTAATGGGTAAACCAAAAGCCCATACTCTACCACTGTGTAATATACATGTAACATAATTCAACTTGTGCCCCCTAAATCTATTCTAATTACTTTTTAAAAGGAAAGAAAGAAAAACGTGTGGCCCAAAATGTCCTGTACCTGTCACCTTATGAGTCAATGTGAGTAAATAACTAGAAATTTAAAGGAAAGAATTTGTTGAAGCTAGAGACATTTTAGGAGTTACAAAGTTCAGGGGAGATTTTTTTCTGAGCATTTTTGTTCTTTCTTTCATGAGGAATATTCCCCAAGACAAGGGACAAGACCTCCGAGGGAGCCCTTCATAGGCATTGGATGTTGATTTAAACAGGATAGCAGATGCTATTGGTGATCTGTCAATACTCCTTTCTATTTTTTCTTTGGAGAGCACACTCTGGATATCTAATTGATAGCACCTGTATTTCTTTTTCCGAGTACTTTTACTTGCCCTTCCAGTGGTTCTCAACCTTGCTAATGCTGCAGCTCTTTAATACACTTCCTGTGGGTCACAACCCAGAGGTTGAGAACCACTGCTAGATGTTCCTTCACCACTAGTGTACTCAGCCAGCCAGGACTCATCCTTGTCATGAACTGTGCTAATAATGACTAATGAGAGTTGTTATAGAAATACATTAGCTTCTATGTTTTCTCATAGTATAAGTCTTTGGTGTGGGTTTATACTGGCTCCTGGAATTGCCCCTGTAGGAGGGACTAAGGCTCATTGACCAAAGCAGCAAACAGCTTGATGAAGCACCCTTTGTGAGCTTTCTCCCTTCACTGCTTTACAATTACAATGCCCAATTTTCACATTTTTAGTGGTCTATTGATATTTCCACCAAATCCCGGTTTGAGGGCTGCTAATAAAGTAACTCCAATTGAGAAATATAATCAGCAAGTGAATTATTTACCTTTATTTTAGCAAAGGGATAGACAATTTCGTAAGAGAAAGTAGAACTGGGAGACAAGGTTTGCGATAGGATAGGATGTCTCACTCACTCAGTATTCACTGTGGCCAGTAGGTGTCAGCTTCCTGTGGACTAGAATAGGTGGGCCAAGAAAGTTAACTGTTTAAGCAATCTTGGCAGGACAACCCAAAGAGACTGACCCTAAGAGAGGAGAAAGAAGAGAGACAGTATGTTGAATTGAATAGAAAACTAAAGTTGTGATTTTGACTGGAATTGATTGCTAAAATTCTGAATGAGAAAAAATTGTCAAAGTTCTTATCATGGAAAGTTTCTGGAAAACTGTAAGATTTACTCATGTGTTTCTAAAAGTAAGGAAGAAAGAGGTGATAGAGAAGGCAATGATAAGAAGAAAACAATACAATTTTACTCTTGTCTCTTGCCTGATTCAGACTGTTGAATGAACTAATTGATTAGATATGGTACTAATTCTGTCTCAACCTCTCCTTTAGATTGCTGAAGAAAGATGGGACTAAGCTCACAGTGGTGCTCAGAATGCCTCTCAAAAGCAGGGTCTGTGCAGGCACTATCAATCAGTCAGAGATTGGCATGCAAGTCTCAACATTTTCTCAATCCCTAACCTTGGGGGAAAAAAACTTAATTTCTTAGCATCCTATTCAAACCTTTTTCATCCTTCCCCCAAATTAATTTTCCAGGGTTAAGTTCTACCACACTCCTACAGGTTCCAAAATTAAGCCATAAAAACATATGCAGGTCTTCAAATAATTATTGACTCAACTTTTTGTCACACATTTTGTTCTTAGAAAAATTCTATATGGAACATTCAACACAATTCAAATGCCATCCTGATTTCTGACTACCACCTTGTTAGAATTGATTCATCTTTTTTTATAGAACTTTTATAATTTTTTTGAACTGTTATACTACTTATTTTACCTTATGTCCACCTTTTTTAGGTAATATACTTAAAAAAATACATGTATTTTATTATTTACACCCCTAGCACCTGGCATAAACTTTATATGCTTTATCAAGCCAAACTGTGTTTATTTAAAAATCATTTATATATTTGTCATTTGGACCATCCCAACATATCTCCCTACAACATATGCTGCTCCACTTATCCTGCCTAGATTTGTGCTCCTTGATTTGTATAACAAACTAATTATGCCATTAGTTGACCCCAAAAGAGTAAGAGTATAGTATAAGAGTAAGAGTAACAAGTATAATCTTATTAAATTGTAAGATATTGGGGTAGATGTTAAAATTCATAAATTAGAAACTAATGTTTACCCACCTGGGTCTGTGACTATCTAGAAATCATATCACACATGTACAAATCAAAATTTGCTACATGTGAAGAAACATACTTAAAAAGGTATTCTGAAGAGCAAAATAGAAGTTGCACTGATTTGTTCTTTTAATACTTGGATTTATTATATTTAAGCTTTCAGAGACTTTATTTAAAACCTTTTATAGGATAACTGAACTGTAAGAATTGCCTATGTTGAATTTTGTCCGCAAGTTTGAGCTCACCTTGCCCTTTATTTTCTTCTAGTTTGACCCTAATATCTTCTACAGTGTTCTAGGGAAAGTCAAGACATTTCTCAATATCTTAATTTTCTTATATATAAATTGAGAGCTATAATAATCTCTACTATCCTAGCTACCTATACCAAATAGCTTCTGGGGGATCACACAAGAAAGTAATGTACACACATGCCTCCCTGGCACAAATTCTGAAAGTATTCCCCTATATGCTTATATATAAGTGCGTACTCATGTAATATTGTGCTTAACATTATTACTCTGAAACAATTACAATTCTAAGTCTTAAAACAAATTTTTGTCTATGTGAAGACACAATTAATCCATGAAATTTTCAGAGATTATTACACCTGGCCACAAGAATGGGGGCAGTGTACCAAATAAAACACTTCTTAATCACTTGGGTAAAATGATCTTTGGAAAACAATTAGAAATGTTGCCAAATTACTAACTACTCAACAAATATTTTGTGGATCATAAATTCTCTTAGAAGTCTTTGGGCAAACAATTAGATTAGAAAAAGCCCTTTCTCAACTATGATTAGTTGAGGCCTTAATTAGATGGACACAAAATAAAAAGCTTGGTTTTATTAGATTTATCAAAGTATAGTCTGAAATATTTATCCCCTTTTGATATATTAAAAAGGAGCCTTGTTCTGAGAGTTTAACACCTCTAAGTAAGTGGGGCAGAACTTCATACTAGGACAGTCTGGATGTACCAGCTTTTCTCAGTTGTCTCTGAATTTTTTTTCATTCAAAACATTATCCCAAATTATGCTAAAGGTGCCCATTTGCTCTTACAAATAGTCTGAACTTGTTTATTCAGTCAATCAGAGAAAATATACAGCCTGGACAAGTATGGAGGGAGTAGAGATGGATGGAACTGAAATTATGTGAGACACCTTTGGGAGACAGAAATCAATACTACTTGGAGTTGAATTTGTCATAGTGAAGAGAGTTGTCAAGGATGACTTCAAGAAGTCTACTGCATTTCTCTGATAATTAGGGATGATGAGCATTTTTTCATGTGTCTGTAGGCTGCGTGCCTGTCTTCTTCAGAGAAGTTTCTCTTCAGGCCCCTTGCCCACCCTGAGTTGGGATCACTTATTCTTTTCTTGCTAATACGTCTGAGTTCTCTGTGTATTCTGGTTATTAAACCTTTGTCAGAGAAATAACCTGCAAATATCTACTCCCATTCTGAGGGCTGTCTACTTGCTTTACTAATGGTGTTCTTGGCTATGCAGCAGCTTTTTAGTTTGAACAGGTCCCAATAGTGTATTTGTGACGTTGCTTCAATTGCCCTGGGGGTCCTCCTCATAAAATATTCACCGAGGCTGATTCCTTCAAGAGTTTTCTCTGCATTTTCTTCTAGTATTTTTATAGTTTCATGTCTTAAGTTTAAATCTTTATCCAGTGATAGTCTATCTTGGTTAAAGGTGAAAGGTGTGTGTCTAGTTTCAGTCTTCTACAGGTCGCCAGCCAGTTCACCCAGCACCATTTGTTAAATAGGGAATCTTTCCCCCATTGAATGTTTTTAATTGGCTTGTCAAAGATCAAATAACGGTAAGTAGCTGGGTTCATCTCTTGGTTCTTTATTCTGTTCCATACATCTACCTGTCTGTTTTTGTGCCAGTACCATGCTGTTTTGATCACTATTGATTTATAGTATAGTCCTAGGTCTGGTAGTATAGTCCTAGGTCCTCCTGCTTTGTTTTTATTTCTGAGTAATGTCTTGGCTATTTGAGTTTTTTTCTGATTCCATATAAAACGATGTATTATTTTTTCAAGATCTTTGAAATATGACAATGGAGCTTTAATAGGTATTGCATTAAAAAAAACTACTTTGAGATATCATCTAACTCCAGCAAGATTAATCAACGTCACAAAATCCCCAAACCAGAGATGTTGGTGTGGATGTGGAGAAAAGGGAACACTTCTACATTGCTGGTGGGGATGCAAACTAATATGTTTCTTTTGGAAAGATGTTTGGAGAATACTTAGAGATCTAAAAATAGAACTGCCATTCGACCCTATAATTCCTCTACTAGGTATATACCCAGAAGACCAAAACCCAAATTATAACAAAGATACTGTATCAGAATGTTTATTGCAGCCCAATTCATAATTGATAAGTCATGGAACAGGCCCAAGTGCCCGTCGACCCATGAATGGATTAACAAATTGTGGTATATGTACACCATGGAATATTATGCAGCCTTAAAGAAAGATGTTGACTTTACCTCTTTCATGTTTACATGTATTGTATGGAGCTGGAAAATATCCTTCTTAGCAAAGTATCTCAAGAATGGAAGAAAAAGTATCCAATGTACTCAGCCCTACTATGAAACTAATTTATAGCTTTCATATGAAAGCTATATCCCAATTACAGCACAAGAATATGGGGAAAAGGGCAAAGGAGGGAAGGGGGGGGGAGAATGGGCGGAGGGAGAATAATTGGTGGGTCCACACTTACGTTGCATCTTAGAAGGGTACAGGTGAAACTTACTAAATGTAGAATATAAATGTCTGTACACAATAACTAAGAAAATGCCATGAAAGCTATGTCAACCAGTTCAATGAAAATATTTCAAACTGT